>PVLD010009813.1:0-74581 GCA_004027595.1 Dinomys branickii | reverse complement strand
CCCCCCCCGGCCGAGTCGGGAGGCCCCCATGAGCGTGGGTCTCTGAAGCCGCAGCTGCAATCGCTGGAACGAGGGCCCGGGCCAAGAGTGTGTTCGAAGCAGTGACTTCCTCTCTCTCCATCTCTTCCCTCCCCGACCGTGCCACGGCAGCCCTCCAATCCTCTCCTCCAGGAGAGATTCCACTTGGCTTTTGCTAGAGCTTCAGTTTCCACTTCAGATCCCTCTTGAGTTCAGGGTACACACCTCTCTCCTTTCTGTCTCATTCTAGTCATGTTATTTATTTGAAGCTTTCCCTCTTTTGCTGACTGTTTAATTATCTGTTCTGCCTAGGGAGCCATCTCTATAGCTGTTCTTGGGATTGTGGTCTACCCTTTCTCTGTCTAGAATATCTTTTAGTGCTTTTTCCAATGCCGGCCTGGCACTCATGAAGTTCTTCAGTTGTTCTTTGTCATGGAAATATTTTATTTCTCCATTGAATTTGAGGGATAATTTTGCAGGATACATCAGTCTGGGTTGGAAGTTGCCCCATCCCAGAATCTGCAGTATCTCGCTCCAAGCTCCTCTCGCTTCCATGGTCTCCATTGAGAAATCTGCTGTGACTCTGATGGGCCCTCCTCCACAGGTGATCCGTTTCCCTTCTCTGGCAGCTTTCAATATTGTGCTCTTTTGCTGGATATCTGGGATCCCGACTATTATATGCCTGTGTGTGTTTTTCTTTGGATTATGGATCATTGGGGTTCTATATGCCTCGCTTAACTGAACTTCAGTATCCTCCACCCTGTTTGGGAAATTTTCTGCCATTATTTCATCAAATACTCCCTCCATATCGTTTGTGAGATCTCCTGCAGTTTCACACACTCCCACAATTCGAACATTGTTACGCTCTGCTCCATCCTGCAGCCGCTGGACTGACCTTTCTTGTGTCTTTGATGATATCATGAGACTCCTCCTTCCACGCTCACAAGCCGCCACGCTGTCTTCAAGTTCCGAAATTCCATCTTTGGTCTCATTTAAACGGCCCTTCATGCTTTCAGCGCTAGTCCCCAAATCCCGGAATTCTCTTTGGACCTGTTTCATTCTTGGTAATTCATTCCTAAATTGCTCTTGTAACGTTTCCATTTGCCTCCCATTTTCCTCTAGTCTTTTGTCTATATCTTCTCCATGTGCACGGAACTTTTCCTCCATCATTGCCCTCAGCTCGCTTTTCATCCGAGAAATCATTGCGGGTATGTGGCCCATTTCTGCTTTAAGCTCTTCCATGGCCTGTTGGACCTGTTTCACCTCAGATGCAATCGTCTCACAACTTGCAGGTATGTGATTTCCTGGTTCCCCTGTATCCTCACATTCAAAACTTGTTCTGGGTGGGGTTGAGTCTTGAGACTGCGTTTTGTTCCGTTTTCCCATTTTTGGGTATCAGATTCAAAATGTGGAGCTATAAATTCCACAGACAGTTCAGCAGGCAAAGGTCTGCTGCAGAGGCTGCTCCAATGGTTACTTCTCTTTGGGAGAATGTCCCTTAAGCTGTCTCCCATCTTTTATTTTAAAAAAAATTTTTGGGTCTTTCTTTAGTCAAGGTCTTACTATGTAGTTTAAACTGGCCTTGAGCTCACTTTGTAGCTCAGGCTGATCTCAAACTTGCAATGATCCTCCTGCCTCAGCCTCCTGAGTGCTGGGATTACAGATGTGTACCTGGCTTCTGTCTTTTAATACAACAGTGAAGTTCACTTTTCTGAGTATGAAAAAATATATATGTTAATAAGAATCATACCTTTTCACATGATGTTATTTAAACACAAAATGTCACCATAGCTCTCTGCCCATCCACTTATTTACCACCAAATATGTATTGTAGGCTAGACAATGTGTTAAAGAAGCAATACAGATCTCTCTCTCTCTCTCTCTCTCTCTCTCTCTCTCTCGTCAGGGTCTCACTATGTAGTGCCACCTGCCTGGGTCATGTGAGATATTTTTGATTAGTGGGGGACACAGACCTAAGTATAATGTTCTATTGACCCCAAGGCACACATTTCCTCCATAGTATTTTATTTTATTTTTATTTTTTTTCTCCATAGTATTTTAATATCTTTGATTTCAGGATACATCCCAAAATTGAAACAGTATCATACCTTGACCCTATTTTTTTCTTGGAGGTATACAATATGGTAGTTTTCTGACATCCTCAATACTACATCAATAGGATATGTTGATATCTATCTATCTATCTAATATTGCAATATGATATATCTGGTATCTACTATGGCAAGTACTACCAAAAAAAGTGTCATGGGAGAGACTCACAGGAGATGCACTTTGGATTGGGATGTGTGCAAATGTTTGGACAAGGTGCTGAGTGTCTTGAAGAAAGAGAATGTCTCAGTTCGGAGGGGAGGAGAACATCATAGGAGAAGACATCAGACTTCGTGAACAACCGAGTGGGGGCAGTTGGGACTGTTTGAGGAACAGATGGAAGGCCAAAGTTGCTGAACAGAGCAAACAACAGAGCCTTTCAAAAAGTCTGATTCTTTTAGCTTCTGGCAAGCATTTATTCTGGAAAGATGTTTTTCAGATCAGTTGGACTGAAATCCTTTCCTTTGTGTATTATTATTCATTGCATGACCGACTAAAGGCATCCTGGACTCTGCCACTGCTTGGGAAAATCAATCCATATTTGACTTTTTTATTAGAATGGTTTATAGTTTAAGTAATCATATTTAAGCTAAGTTATTAAGCTAATCTTGCTTGAAAGTGCACACCCATAAGAAAAAGTATCAATAAATGTGCTGGTTGTGTGGTAGCAGCTATAATTCACAGAAGTTCAATTGCGATGTGGAGTACTCTTTATAAAAATAAAAAGTAAAAAGGTAACAAACGAAATTAAATGTACACATGTAAATATTACAAAAGTTCAATGTTTAGAACACACAGCTTGTATTTGTAGGTAGGAAAAGACATTCCCTGTAACCCAGTTTATAGGTAGTTTAACCAATAGCTATTTTTTCAGTATCTAAAGGATGTCTGGCTACCTGTGGTCCAAGAAGGAAATCCATGTTAATATGGAGTTTTATCATAAAACATTTTTATCTTTTTAAAACACAAATTTCATGTTCTCTACTCTGTGTGTAACCTAATGACAATTAGCTTATCATAGGCACATTTAAACAGTTATCTCAAAACCAAACTAAAGCATTTTTCAATTATCAGATTTAAGCACACTTCCTAAAGCACCACAAAGTATTGCATTATTTTACTTTTTAAAAATTGATTTGCACATTTTTTTAACCTCTACCCTGTTAACAACAGAACCTCCATTAAAACAAGTGCAACATATCTTTTCACCATTTGTCTCATTTTTCGTAATTGTCTTCCAAGCTTCTGTTTTGTGTTCCAATTTCATTTTGCCAGAGGTAATTTTATGTAGGCTTTTCTGAATGTTGCATTCACTTTAAAATCCAGGTGTACATTTGCATGAAAGCATTTACAGAAAATAAAGACAACCCTATCATAAGTAGGAATGACTGAGATCTTTAGTGAAAATAGTGTGATTTCTTTTGAAAGAGTATTCTTTGCCAAGTTAGGTAGAGGTAGGATCCTGTCCCACTCAGTGTGCTCTGACCTAAGGTTACTGAGAAGAAATTGTACCAGTGAGCTCCAACAATGTTTAGAAACTAGATGCAAACCCTGCTGTTTCCCAGGAAGTGTGGTAATTTAAATGAAAACTCTTCCATTCTGCTGGGATTTAATTGACCACATATGGTAGAGGATGTGAACGGAAGAACTCAAGAGGATTATATTCGGTTCCTGTAAGTGAAAAGTCATCCAGCTTAAACAGGAAGGAACAAGATTTGAAAGCTAGAGGGTGAAACAAAATTGCTATAATTTTTTAGGTGGAAATACTCAGCTGGCTTGCTAGTTTTCTTAATTTTTCATACAGAAATGGGAAAAGCAGCGAAGTATAACTGGAAAGACTATATTTAAAGTAGAGAAAACTTTAAAAATAGAACTATGAAAACTGAAAGGGAAAAGTGATTCCAGAAATTTTAGAATTTGTAATTCATGCTTAATTCAATTAGCAATTATGGAAATGTTTTTTGTTTTTGGGGTACTGGGGATCAAACTCAGGACCCTGCGCTTGCTAGGCAGGCGCTTATTCCACTGAGCTATATCCCCAGCCCCTATGGAAATGTTTTGCTTAGAGTTCATCAACCACCTAAAATGCTCACATAATCATCATATTAATCAATTATGACTGCTTTTAGATTTGGAATCAAATTATTTATCTGATATGAGTGCTTCTTAGTGGAAACCAGTAGAATTTCAAAATAATGCTAAAGGTCCTAGAGCAACATCAAAACTTTAAAGTGTCCTGAATATGAGCATTAAAAACAAGGCATGAAGAAAACTACCCACACAGAGACAATCTCCTACTACAATGGGACATTTATCGACAGAAGAATACATATTCACACATATATGTAACATTTGTTTTCTGTGGGAGCAAAAGATGCAGAATACCAATATAGAACAAATATAATTAACTTGAGGATTTTGTATCTGCCACCAGCTTGTTGGGACCATGTGGAAACCATATTCACTTTTTTCTAGACCTTTGTTTTTATTTTACAAAATGGAGGAACTTATGGTATTTTCCCTGACAACTTCCGATGGGAGATAACTAAGATGATGCTGACAGTACATAACTGGTAAAAATATTAAATAAATCAATATAAAGGGAGAGATAATTTATCATTGTGATTAATATTGTACTAGAAATATACAAAGACAGGCAGGAATGTGTTGGTCTACAGTGCTAGCTCCTATTCTGAAACAAATAGTTTTTTCTAAGGCCTCGGTGAATTACTGAAAAATCTGTGGTGCATTTGGCTTTCTGAAATGTAATGAACAAATCATTAAGTTAGACAGTGAAAACATAGCTCTGAGAATTAACTTTGGCTTATTGTACTCAATATATGTAAAACTGTCAACTGTTTTTCTCCTCTCCAAAACTATTTAACAAGATCAGAAGTTTAAAAAAAAAAGATTTTTCTTGGTACAAGTTTACCTTCTTCCCCTCTCGGGAACATCACTGTGCCTTACTGCTTTCATACTGAAACTGGCAGGGCTCACAGGTTGGAAGCATACAATGAAAAGCCGCAGGGAACTGGCCATCCTCCTCCCTCCACTCTCAAAAGCCAGCTGGGCTCTAGACAAATCCTGGGACTGTAGACACTTGGGCAAATGGAGGTCAGCCGTGGGGTGAGGAAATTCCCTCACTGAAGGACACATGAGAAACCTGTCTGGGTACCCCAAGCAGTGCTGAGATGGTTAGAAATAGAGCACCGTGGTGGACACCAACTGAGCTGGCACCCACAGAAGCATCCTGCTCCCTGAGAAGCTGAGATTCGAGCTCACTGCTCTGTAGGATTCAGAGCACAGCACAGGCTACCAGGTCTGCTGGTTCTCAGGGGTTTCGTTGCATACCTTACCTTCAGGAAAAAGGTCTTTTTCCCTAAGTTTATTTCACTGGGGGATTATTGAGCATGATGAGCATGATGGGGAGTGAAGAAGACTTTTTGTTTGTTATAAGGGCAAAGGGGCAGGCTGAATAGGATGTGGTAAGAGATTTTACTTCCTGTAGACAGTTCACATAGTAGAACTCAGTAGGTTCATGTATAAGAAATTATACAGCCTTGCCTGCAAATAACAACATGCCCATTATGAAACATGATGACATCTTTGAAGACCTATTAAACTCACAGGCACACACACACACACACACACACACACACACACACACACACAGACAAGCACATGAAAACAATAAGAATACTTCCAAATTAAATGCCTTCTGGTGAGCAGTGTGTGCAGATGGTATGCCATGGTAGAAGTGACATTGTGTTTGGAGTGTGAAGACATAAATCTGATCTAAACTGGGCACACTTTTACTTTTTAAAGTTCAATTTTTTAATCTATAAAGTGTGCATGATAATATCTATTAACCTTATGAGGTTTATAATAGATTTGAATAAGTGAGTTTTGAATGGTGAGGTACTGCATAAGTAGATTTTCTTACTATTTTTATTAATTAATAAAAGAAGTGGCAAATTTGAGTTACTTATTTTTCAGAAGTGTGTGGAATATGGTTTATGAATAGGCTCATTGTGTTTAGCAATTTCACTGGTAGACACTGACAATGAGGTAGCTAACTAAACTGTCTCAAAGGAATTTGAGAGTTCTTTATTATTAAAAATTATAATTTTGTGGATTCCATCCATATGTTCACATTAAACTCAAATTTAACCATGCCTTTTTTGTTTTGCTTGGTGATTTCATCTAGTAGCATAATTTAACCCACAAGATAACCATGAAGACAGATATTGTTGTCCTTTTTTAAAAAGCTGGTTAACTGGGACCTGGGAATGTAGCTCAGTGGTACAGCACCTGCCTGGCAAGCTTGAGGCCCGAGTTTGATTCCTGGTACCAAAACCAAAAACAAAACCAAAAAAAGATGGCAAACTGAAAGGCATCTAAATTAGTCAACTAATATTTCCATAAATGTATTTAACTGAAACAACTGGAAGTGAGCTCTGGTAAGTATACTTTATATAACATATATCCATGTGTATGAGGGCTTTAACAAAGACTGAAAGACAATTTGAAGAAATACAAATGATTTGGAACTAAGGACTTAATTTTTCTTAATACTGGGCCCAGAACCTTCACATCAAGTTACATCCCCAGCCTTTTTTTTTGGTAGAGTTTGACATAGGATTTTGCTGAGTCAGCAAGTTGCCCAGTCTGGGTTCAAATTTGTGATACTCCCGCTTTGGTCTCCCAAAGTGTTGGGATTATAGAAGTCAACCACCAAACTTGGCCTGATCATCACACTCTTTTAAAATTCTAAAACCGAATGACCCTCCCCCCCCAAGCACAATTTCTTTGGTATGGTTAAAACAAAACAAACACCATCTCCCCAAAGGAAAATCAGGTTCAAAATCACTTGAACTCTGAAAGATATTACTAAAGATATTATTACAATTTAATAAGAAAACCAATCTTACCACAAAATGGAGAAACTATGACCTCTACTACCATGCGGGGGAAAGTGAAACTCGTAAGAAAAATGGCATTGGTGGACTCACTCACCATCCCCTAAAAAACACAGTCCTGGGGATATAGCTCAGTGGAATAAGCGCCTGCCTAGCAAGCGCAGGGTCCTGAATTCGATCCTTAGTACCGCAAAAAAAAAAAAAAAAACACTAAAAAACAAAAAACACAGTCCTGGAGCATTTTCCTCTGCCAATTAACAGTTAATATTATCTGCTCAGTGACGTTGAGATGTGGTTCCCTAAACCCTTTACACAGACATTGGCTTTGATGAGTGGCAGACACCAGCCCACGCAGGCCAAAGAAAGGAAATTCAGTTATATAGCTTCTACATTGTACACGCGCTGGGTTGAAGTCAAAGAGAGATTCAAATACCACAGAACAGCACTTGACCCTAGATTCCCTTTAGGGAATGCCAAGTGATTTCATAATTTTGTTTCTGATAGAGAGGGTTGTGCTTCAGGGCAGTTCGGGGTGGTACAGTTGCAGGGTAGTGACTGTCTGTGAATGAGGAGCACAAGGCTCCCTTTGGTGTTTTGGAGGCATTTCAGAGAGTGGCAGGTCACTCAGGGCCGTGACAATGTTACACATAATAGAACAAGGGCAGAGATGTTTTTTGTCTAAGGAGTAATTCAAGAAACAGCTGTTCTCTTTGTTTATTCAAGGAGACTGGTTTCCAGGGTACAGGGTCACATCCCAGAGGTCAGTCACAGGCAGTCTGCTTGGATCTGGAAAGAGAGTATTTGCACTATTACCTATCTTTGTCCAAGACTGTGATGCAGGAAGGAAATAAGCTTACTAGGACTTACGGAGTAGGTTGGCACTGGCAGTCTACTTAGTAGCCTTTTGGGTCTGTATGTCTGATTTGTTTTTATCTTGAACAGTGTAGAAACTTCCCCAAGACAGGATTGGAGCTCCGAATGGTGAAGAAGGGAGGCAGCCATTTCTTCCACTCTTTCGTTTGCTTCCAGACTTTTGAAGAAGAGCTTAATAGGTGGGTTTATGGGTTATATTACCTTGTTATAAGTGAATGAGTACTCACGAAATAGACAAGTACCTTGAGAAATGACCCTTACAGAGAAGCTCTGTATCTTTTTAAAAAAACTAATAATACAAGCACAAACCAACAACAATAAAATGGGAGAGGTAGCTGTTTGCCTATTTAACCATGTGACAAGTAAAATAGTGACTTTCCTTTCCCTGGAACAAAATACCAGACACCCAGAACTTGCAGGAGGAGAGATTTATTTGGGGTCATGGTTTCAGAGGATTCAGCCAATGGCTTCCTGGCTCCATGGCAGAAATGGCATGGTAGAAGGACCTGCGAAAGAAAAACTGCTCGGCACAAGGTGGCCAGGAAACAGAAGGCAGGAAGGGAGGAGCTGGACAAGAATACCCCCACCTTCCAGGTCCCGTGATCCATCTTCAACCAGGTTCGATGTCCTAACAGCAGATTCAGCTACTGGACTCATCCTGGGTGAATTCACCGATGAGTGACCCAATCACTCTCCAAACATGAGAGTTTGGGGAATGTTTAGATATAGACCACACCCACAAGAGAACAGCAACAATCAACTTAACTCTATGAAGAGTAAAAACCACTTTGTGTTTTTTCTTCAGTCAGGAATATTGTTTAAAATACAGGTTCAAATCTACTATGGTTAATGAGAGTCCTCTGCCCAAGTCTGTAACTATACTGAGTCTGCCTTTGCCAGTTACCATTTGCAGCTCCAGTAGTTTTATTGGTTTGATAGGGCAGCTATAACAAAGTACCCTGGACTTAGTGCTTTAAACTGATGACAGCTATTTCACTTATTTCCAGAGGCTAAAAACCCGAGATCCAGGCAACAGTGGGTTGTCCCCTGAGGCTTCTTTTCCTGCTTGTGCCTGTCTCCCTTCTCTCTTTTCATGTGGCTTTTTTGTCGGTGTTTGTGTGCTGTCTATGTCCAAATTTCTTCTTTATAAGGAATCAGAGCCCATGCTGGTGACTTTTATTTAGTTAGTTCTTGAAAACCTTATCTCCAAATATGGTTATGTTTTGGGTTACTGAGGGGTAGAAATTTAACATATGAATTTGGGGGAGGAGGACACAATTATACCTATAACAATGACCCTCAAGTATTAAAATAAACAACTTATTAGTAGACTAAAATCACCGATCAAAGTTTTCAGGTTTTAAAGAAAACCATGTTTGTAAAAGTTTTCTACCCATAATAAGCACAAATTATTTAAAATGTCTATATTCCAATTTAACTTCATTCTGCAGAATCCTTTGGTTTAGGTGTATGCTCTGTGGTATTAATTCATTAATTTAATAGATATGAAGTACTTGACAAGGGCAGGTACATTGATTTAGATACGCCAGACACATCAGAGAAAATACTAGATCCGAATAGTTAATGATTATTTGTTTGATCAATTTTTCATGTCTATATCTGTTTTCCTGAGTATACACTTCAAAGTTATCAATATGTAATACAACAACCACCGTTAATTCCCTGTCACCTTGTCTGTAATTCAGTTTTGATTGTACTATTCTTGTGCTACTTTGTGTCTGTTTGTTAATATGTTTTTGTTCTTTTACTTTTAAAATAAAAAAGTGTAAAAAAAAAAAAAGAAAATACTAGATCTATGTCCATGTGGCATCCATGTTCTACTGGGCAAGGGACTGACAAGTCACAGGCACAACTGTTGGAACTGAAGGATTTATCCCGAGCTCTGGGAGTGTTGTCAGATGACAGCCCTCAGCCGTTAGTCCTCTTGAGAATTGCCCTTGGCTGAAGAGAGCCACTTCCCCCAAGTTCATGTACCGTTCCTGCCGGCATGACTGTAGGGAAGTCTGGTGACTGCAGAACTGCAAAGTCCCTGGTACACGGACCTGTCTTGGGTAGCTCTGACAGCCATTCCAATTTGAAAGTTCCTGGTGGGGTTGGCTGTGGGCTTTGTTCAGAGTAAATCACAATCCCAAACGTCCAGTCTCATGATCTGTTTCCTGGGGGACACACTATGAAACAGGGTTGTGGTATATAGTATTATGTTACGCTGAGTTATATGACATTATTTTATATCATATTGCTGTGTTATACTTTATTATAACTGACCATCCTCTCTGTAGGTTTTATTACATGGATTCAATCAACTGTACTGAAAAAATACTTGAAAATAATTGCATCTGTGCTGAACATATAATTGGTTCACTATACTCTAAATAATATAGAACAACTACTGATTTAGCTTTACATTGTACTGAGTATTATAAGTAACTAAAGATGGTGTAAAGTTCTGTATATGTCAAAATAAGTGTAATTCCTGTGCAGGTAAAAGACTTTAGCATCCATGGGTTATGATATCCATGGGTGTCCTGAAATAATGTGTCTACAGGTATCGGGGGAAAATTGTAGTTATTGTTCGTGTCCTTTATAAGAATGCAATGTTCACAAAAGCAATTACAATATTGAGACTTTTTTGTTCACTGTATAGCTCCAGCGCCTGGGAAATATTAGTGTCCCCAAAGTATTTGTTGAATCAGTGAATAGATCCTCAAAGAGGAATAAAAAGAGACTAACATTAAATTATGATAATTTATGTGTAGCCTTCGTGTAGTGTTTTAGCATATAATGTGCACTCAGGAAGGTTGGTATTTAGTATCATGTTCATTTTAAAGACAATTTATAGTTCTCCATCTTAAAAGTCAGCAGTTCAACTATTTGTGTGTGTGTTAATGAGTCAAACTTTTCTTTTTTAATCAAATACTGCATTAGGACCAGGGGCTCTCAAAAGGACATGAACCCAGCTCACAGGCTGGGCCATAGGTAACATTTCATTAGATTTTTGTATTTTCCCACTTAACTAGCTTTTGTACATTTTTTTTCTCAAATATGAAAAGATGTGAGCCTCTGTACCTGTTTTCAAATGACTTTTTTCTCCTTCCACTATTTGGCTAATACTTTTTAACTGAAATACAGTCACATAAGTCATTGAGTAGCAGCTGCCTAGAAATTGGAGAAAATATTTGTCATGCTTTAACAGGTCTGAGAAAATTATTTTAATTTTCTATATTATTATTATTATTATTATTATTATTATTATTTGATCATCATCATCAATCAGGATATTCAGAAAAGACTTTACTTGCTAATATCTTGGATGAAATCAGTTTTGACTAAAACATTCTGAACATTCTAACAGAACTTTGTTATCTACTTAACTTTGATGGTTTCATGCAGCTAGTCCATCTTTCAGGAAGTCTCCCCAGGTTAAATTAGCTAACCCTCTCTACCCCATTGTTCCCAGTCTTATGTTAAGGTATAATTGCATTTGACATTTTTTGCTGGAATTCTGCTTTTGACTTTGTCTTTACCATGCCAGAAGGTTCCTAGGATCAGGAAATAGGCTTTATTTATCACCATGTCTCTTTCATTCATGGTAACACCTGGCAGTTACCAGACTTGGAAGAGGTAACTATTATGTGTAGGCACATACTGTTGGGCTTTACAAATCCTTGTACTAACTTTCTGCAATATGTACTGTGATCATTTCCACAGGGAACTGAGATCCAGAGATCTTGCTAAAAATCTTCTAGGTAGTAATACTCTAAGATTTCCATCTGAACATAGAATCATTGTGTGAACAACATTATTAACCCAAACTCCCTACCCACAGATGTGGAATTGAACTACACATATAAACTATTTTACATAAAAGAAGAACCATGACCGGAGGTTTTAACCACAATTTAAACTTAATCCTTTCTTAAGTTCAGAAACTTCCATAAGTAATCATCAGTTCCTAGAAGCACAATGTGGTCATATTTTCTGACTTCAAAGTAGAGGTTCCATGGTTGACTGATATCCTTACTTCCATCCTGCCATAATCTTCTGAGAAAGGGTAGCTTATGTTTAGCTCTCTGAAAAAAGGTAACATATGTTTAGCTTTGGGTCTGCCCCATTTTCTGGGATGAAGCTATACTCAGGAATAACAATAATGTGAATTAATATTTCATGCTCATTCACTATATAACTTGGCCAAATATAGTCAGTGAGTGGTGAGGCCAGCATTTGGATCTACATCACTCGGTAGTCTGACCCACTGAACATACTATCCCTCTTCAGACAGGACCTTGCTCTGCCCGAGATTGATAGCTCAGCAGCCAGAACACTGAACAAAGCTTTTTCATGTTGTGATCTTTCTTCTTTCCCTGTCTGGAACTTTAGTTCTTCTGGGTTGAGACTCCTACCTGTGGTAGGCTATCTAGTACATTTTCTTGCTAGTCCCTGATTTTGGTAGGATTCCCAATAATTTCAAATTGTTAGACCTCTGCCTTTTTCATTAACCCTTTCATTGTCTGTGCATCCCTGGTGCATGCATTGAGACTCATACATTGTCTTAGGTTGGGGTGGGCAACCTCAAAAGTCACCTATCATAACTGCATCACTGATACTTGAATACGACTTTTGGAAGATTGCTGCCAGGTGTTCATATGGATGTTCTTTTTTCTTTTCTGCAGAACTATTTACGTATTTATTTAGGTTCAAACTTTTCATTAGTACATGTTTGCAGTACATAATGATTGCCTTCCTCCTGGGGGCTGGTATATGTACACAATACATCTTCATTCTATTTTATCCCCTTCCCTCCCTCCATCTCTGCTTTTTGAATTAGTTTATTAGTACATGTGTGTCATCCATAGTGTTTACATTTCTTGTGTGGGGCTGTTACATGTACATCACATATCCCAATTCCTTTTTATCATCCTTTACCCCTTCCCTCCCTCTCTGTCCCCCTCTCCCTTGATCCCCTTCCCCTCTGAGCACTACCTGTCTCCCTATTTCCTATCATCTGTCTTATTGTGCTCTGTGGATATTCTTAGAGAAACTTATTTTGTCTTTTGATTATCAGAGTAGAGCATTCTATATTGATGTGTATTCCTACTCCCTGCAAGTCCCACTTTCTTGGTATGGCTCTACTGAGTATACCAAACCTAACTTATCCTTTCAGAGACAGATTTTATAACATTGAAAAATATTCTATGTTCTTATATGTGTTCTTAATATGCCCATGTCATTCTTCTTATTAAATATTACTTTAAGTCCACTTGCTCTGAGCATCCAGGAAGGGGAAGAGAAAATAATTTGGAGTCAGACACACCCAGCTTTAAATTCTGGTTTCATCATTTACTAGCGTTATGTGTTTTAGTGTCCATTTCCTCCTCTGTAAAATGTTAAGAAATGATAGTTTAAAGGGAAAGTGTGAAGATTAAATTAAGGAGTCAAAATGTAGCACTTGACACAGTGCAGACATTCAAACAAATGGTACTTTATTCTCTAAATAATTTATTTCGGCACTTGCTCCTTTTTTAATTACCATGCTTTTTAAGTGGAGTTTGATGTGCCAAATGACACTCAGACATGGTCACATCATTGCCAGGCACAGTGAGACTCTTCACCTGTGACAGTGATGGTAAAGAAGACACTGACAGTAACATCAGCGGCCTTATCAGCCACGGTGGTATGTGGTAGAGTCTCAGGACCTGGGAGGCTGAGGCAGGAATACCAGGAGTGGAGGTCAGTCTGGAATACATAGCAAGAATCTGTCTCAAAAAACTAACAGATAAACCAAAAATAAACATACAAAACCAGGCCACATCAAGCCAAACAACAGCAGCCAACGGCTGCAAACACGCAAACAACAACAACTTTTGTTTGTTTTCTCCCTGTCAGGCCTTGTGCTAAGCACTGCATGACCATGTTCACTTGCAGTCTCCTCAACCATCCTTCGAAGCTAATCAATTCCTGTTTTACAAATAAAGACATGGAGGTACAAGGAGGATGTCTTGCTCCAAATCGAACAAGCAGAAAATGGCAGGAACAAATACTGTGTCTGACACCAAAGAACTTATTCCTCAAATAGTAGCTAGACTTGTACTAATTCACTCTGCAATGTACCTTTTCAGGCAGTCATATGCAGGATGAACTTACCCAGAGCCTGTCCTTCTTGCTGGACACCACAGATTGTTGAGTAAGATGTTCTCCATCTTATTCAACAGGCGTTGTTCTTATTTCCTAAATGCGAGTGTATCACTTTACTATGGGCGCCATAACAAAAGACCACAGACTTTCACAATGGGATTTTTTTCTTCCTTTCTTTGGTGGGGGTGCTGAGTACAACGAAAAGTTATTTTCTCATATTTTGGAGGCTGGAAGTCCGCAATTAAGGTGTTAGCAGGGGTGTTTTCTGCTCAGGTTGTAGATGGCTGCCTTCTTGCTGTGTCCTCGAATGACCACTTTTTTTTTAGAAATGGATTCTTACTATGTTGCCCAGACTGATCTTAAGCTGCAGAGCTAATGATCCTCCAACCTCAGCGTCTGGAGTAGCAGTCCTGGGGTTACAAGTTCTATGTCTGCATCCAGTTCCTGTATGATCTTTCCTCTGCGTGTGTCCAAATTTCCTCTTCTTCTGATGTCACCAGAGTGGTCCATTCTAATGGCCTCACTTTAACATAATAACCACTGTAAAGGCTTTCTCTCCAAATATAGTCACATTCTGAGATGCTCAGAGTTACATTCAATATATGAGTTTTTTTAGTTTGAGTGTGCTGGGGATTGAAGCTCAGGCCTCAAGTACGCTGAGCACGCATTCTGTCACTGAGCTACATTCCCAACCCCTCAATATAGGAGTTTTGAGGGGGAGACAGTCCAGCAACTGCTGGGGGTGTCACATTTATCTAATTAAACTGTCTTATTCGATTTGGTTTATGGTTCATTGAGAATTTTTTGGGTTGCAGATTTTATTCCCCAGTATTCATACCATTCCTTTCAAATTTGTGCCACCAATTCTGCCTGTATACACTCCTGCTGCTTAATAGGGCTGCAGAAGATAACAGAAATGGCTCCAGAGCTCACAGTTACAGAGCTAGATGCCGTCATGCCATTTTATGCCTCCTCGCTGCTTTTGAACCTTTGTGAGCACCTCTGCTTTCTATGACGGGCTTACTGGCTGTTTATGGTTTGGTCTGGAGGCCAGTCTTTACACACTGATTTTGATTTTTATAGATGAAATATAGGTACTGTATTCAGCCCTCTTCTAATGAGCGTTTCATTTAATTTGGTAGTTTGGATCATAGGAAAGGTATCAGATGAAGAAGCAAAATAGTTGAATTCTAATCCTGGCTTTATGATGATCTGAGTCATAAAATCATTTAGGTTCTTAAATTCCTCAGTTGGAAAACTGAGATAAACCTGCTCTACTTCAGGCTTTGCAGGGTTGGTGTGAGCTTGTGGTGAAATGTATATGTGGCACGTCAATAACCTCTAGAGAGCAAAATGTCAGCTGTCCATGAATAACGTTTTGGCGAATATTTTTAAGACACAGCATTCAGCCTGCTCTCAGACCAACTAGTTCCTATATCTGCAAGAAGGGGCTAAAACTGCCTGCTTCTTTGAACATATACCATTGTTTCATCGTTTCTTTGTTGTAGAACTCTTTTGAGGATCTAAATAGCATAAACTTTTTTTAAAAAGTTACATTACTCCTAAATTTAGAACTGTCCTAAAGTTACAACCATTGATGGATTATGCTTAGTGTCTTGAAACCAACATTATTAGGAAGAGAGTATGCTTTTGGAGCATCCTGTGATAATCTTCTAAGCAAGTATGCCTTGTGAGGTATATTTTTGAATATACATTTCTATTGGCTAAATAATGAACATATGGAGAAATTACACCCAAAACTTCCTGTAAGATGAATTTCTGAATGTATAATTTAATTTTCTGATGATTTCCATTACAATATGCAGTATTTAGTCTTATGGAAATGATTTGTCACTATCACCTTGTGCAGAAACTTATTCAGTCATTTGTCAATTCAGGACAGAATCTAGACTTTCTAGATAGATGTCAGAGATATCTACTGGGAGACTTACAGGGCGTTCAAAGAGAGAAGGAAGGCCAAGGTGCATTAATTGTACATCACCAAGTCAGATCTTATGGCTATGTAAATTTTCATTTAATCCCGACAATTTTGAGGTAGCACAAATATAGCAGCTGGGATGAGAATATATATATAACAGTTGGAAAATGCCAGCATACCCAAAATCAGCTTCCTAAATTGTGAACCACGTCTGTTGATTCTATTTGTAGAAAATGACATTGAAAAAAATTTTTTTTATTAAGATTAAAAACAAAAAAGAACATCCCTCCGGAGTGTTCAGGAGGAGGGTAGCTGTCAAATCCCGGGAGCATGACAAATGAAGTTTGGTCGTTCGTGCTACTTCCTGTAAGGTTGTCATGCCCATCCCAGTTCTTTCAGATGACGAAACTGAAACCCAGAAAAGTTAAATATTTGATCTGTGTTTCACAACCGGTACGAGCTAGAGCTGGGACTCAAGCCATGTTTGGCTTCTGAGTGTGTGTTCACACTACGGCCTGAAAGTGCTGGACCAGGAAACTGAGGCTGTGCTTTCTGCTACTGGGTGCTAATATATAACCTGGATGATCACTTAACCTCTCCAGATTTTATATTTCTTCAGTACACTAGTGGGGTAATTTTAGCCTGGATCAGATAAATAATATTTTTCAGTCACTGGAAGATCACGAAATGCTATACAAATGTATTTTTCAGAAAAAAATTCTGAGACAAGACTCTCCATTAAATTCTTTTGCTAATGTAGAATGTTTTGAAGCCAACGGCACCATCCAGCAGAGTGTTCTGCAATGAGGGAATGTTTAGCACAGTAGCCACTTATCACATGTGGCTGTTGAGAACTTGATGTGTAGTTCTAGGGATTGAAGACTCAGGTTCTCATTTCATCACATTTTTTTAGGTTTAAATTTAAACTAAAAATATTTCTGGGGGTTGCTGTAATAGTGCAGAACGATGGATGATTTCATACAAACATGTGGTCTCTGCATAAGTTAGTTCACTGTTACACACATGGTCAACAGTCTAATGGAGATGGAAATTTTATACTCCTTTTAGTCCTGATGTTTCCAGGGATATGAGACTTGTCATTTTGGTTTGAAGCAAGCAGAATATTTTTAATTTTTCTGACTTTGAGTGGATTTAGTCAATTTTTACCTGTTGAATCGATGCATATAATAGGCAGGGAGCATATTGTTGGTTCTCATCTGTCTCTCAGGGCCTTTCTTATCTGTATAACATGGAGAGAGAACCCCACACCTTAGACTTACGGTACGGCTTTGGGAGTGTAGTCTGTGGGGAAGCCTCCTGCATGGCAAATACAAAGCCTAACTCAATGTCCTTCTCTTCCCTTTCTCAGAAGAAAAATTGTTCCCTGTAAAGGGAAGAGTGTTGTATTCATGTGATTGCCCCAAAGTGTTTGCTTATCACAGCTGGGTTTCTTTACCAGTCGTCATTCATTTCTTTGGTTCATAGTTTGTAAGTTAGCTCATCATTCGGAATAATCTTTCTTTGTGCAGTGGAGTTTGCATTTGTTTCTGTAATTTTTAAAAATATAAAATCTGAAGGCATATCCTCTTCTCCCCACACAGCTATCTTTCCTTACTCAATAAATGACTCATTCAAAAATATATTTAATCAGGAGAATCTTAATTTCTCTAAATATAAAGAATCCAGCCACTCCCAGGTTTCTGAAGTGATCCTATAATTTTTTTTGGTTTCATACATTTATAGTTAACTGGAAGAGGCAGATACTCCTTTCCCCTCACCTCCTCAGTGTGTGGGAAGTTGTGAATCAGCACACATATAAATCTTCAGAAAAAGATTTATATTAGGAGAATGATTATGGATGTTCTTGGCTTTGTGACTCAGTAGGATGTTTTCCTTTAGCTCTATAGTTTTAACCACTTACTTTCTGTATGAAAAATAACTTTCCGAACAGAAGTCCTAATGAATTTTTATGCGGGATTCCTCCGACCTTGTGTCCAATGAGACCACCCTTACCGGTGTGTGAGAATGCCTGTTTGCTTGCATCTGGATGAGTGAAAGAGCCGCACGGCTGCTTCAGTCTAACAAAGTTGGGAAGAGAACACGTTCTTGGGGAACCTGACGCCCCCAGGGGTGGTTTTACCTTTGATCTTATCGGTTAGCTTTTCCTTTTTAACCCAGAGCCAAGCTTACCTTCAAGTCCTCTTTCTTTTCCTTAGAAAGACCTTATCATAGTTTAAAAAGCGGGATCATAATCAATTTTTTCAAAAGGTGATCATTATGAGGTCAACTGTACAATATTACAAAAGGAAAAGAAAGATATGTCCATCACAACCCCTCCAACTTAGCATTTTTATTTTAGTTCAGGCTTGATGGATGCAATTAAGCATAAGGGTACATGGTTGCTCTGTTTTAAACTAGTCTGTTTATTTATCTCACTTAATTTGAATTTTGTTTCATGGTGCTAGAGACTGAACCCAGGATCTTGTATATGCTAGCACTCTACCGCTGAGATACCCACTCAGCCTCAGTTAGATTTTTAGCAAAGAGAAAAAGAAGAGCAGTTATGGGAGTAAGTCATGGTAATACATTTTGCGTGAGAATTTTCAGGAGTATATGAGAACACAATTAGGAATACAATATTGTCTTCATGCAAAATCATTTAAACACACAAGCCTTTTAGAAGCTGTAAAACATCACAGTGGATCTACGAGTGTAATGAAAGCAGTATTAGAATACATATTGGGAGAAGTGGACTCTTAACTCTGTTGGTAGCTAGTGTGATCTACAGTAGATGCTTCAGACTTTTGCAGCTCATTCCTTGTGAAAATAATACACGTGTGCTGAAAAATACCATACGCAAAAACCTGCACTTGACATCTTTCTGTAGAAGTGCATATGGGGACATTTGCATGTAGAAAAAAGTGAGAGGGCCCTTTCATACTTTTGGAATTGTGCTGCTGTACTGGTTTTCTTTGTGCTCATCCATACATACCTGTTCTCTTATGTCATTGTCCTCGGAGCCAAGGGTGGGCATTTCTCTCTCCTGCCTGGGATGAGGTACATTCTGTGCAGCGTGTTTACTTTTGTTTCTCTCCCTGGTTTTATTCGGGCACTAATTAAATGAACAATGTGGCTAGCACAGTGGCCCCAAAGGGTTGTGCATAGCCGTCCCTTGACCTTGTAAAAGGCAGTCATAAAAATCCACCAAGTAATTGGAAGCTGTCAAAAGTCATTTCTCAATGAGTCATTTGTTCCTGCTAACAAGAATGAGGTAGGGACATGCGGAAAATGTTTGTCGCTTTTTTTTTTATGGCAATAAAATTTCAACAGATGAGTAAAAGGTTGTCCTTCTGCACTTGTGAAGAACAGTTGGGTTATTTCAAAACCAGTAGTCCTTTCTTCCTTTAGGAGTGCTTGTGTATGGCTGTCATTCAAGCGTCTTTGTAGATGCCAGCTCTCCAAAGCAGACGTGGACACCATCTTTACCATGTATGTGAGCTAGAATAAGGGGCTGTAGGAATAGAATTGGAAGAAGTGTAGCCTGGAATTTGCCCTTTTTAGGAATCCTTCAGCCTTCCTGACCAGAAGAAAAGTTTCTGTTTTTTCTCTTGGAAAATAAGGCTGTTTTTAGATAATTCTTCAAGGTCACTTCTGTGCTATCTGTGACTTACAAGCCCAGTGACCTTAAGTTGTAAAATCTCATTATCTTCTGGTTAATCTTGAAATCAGGGGAAAGGGTATTTGTTTGCAGTATACTTTAATCAACAAATAGTATATCTGAATGATATGATTATGATATATATGTTCTCAGCTTTTTGATATATGAATGATAAATTCCTGGTTTCTGTTTGATATACACATTAAAATATTCTTAGTCAGCAATTTAATTTGGAAAAACTTTATTAGATAATTGTTCACAGTTTCAAATCCTTACCTATAGAAAGATTATTGATCTATTTTCCTTTGGAAATAAACCTTAAATATCAGCTATCTGTATTTGTGAGAATACAGAATCTATAGACCTGTAAATATTCCCAAGAACATATAACCCCTTTCCTTCTAAAAATTCCGCTTTTATTGTACAAGGAAAAATATTCCCCTACTCTTAATACTCTGGAAATATTGTTTTGATTTTCTTAATACTCTGGAAATATTGTTTTGATTTTCTTTAAAAGACATTGAATCAAAGATTTTGAGAAAGCCACTGGCTGTATACCGTGGTGTCCTAACAGTTATTTGTACATATAATCCCTGGAAAGAATGGATTAGAGATAGTTCTATTATATTCAGGAGGATCATTTATTCACCAGATTTTGTATTTTTTACAAGTATGAAGGTGTTTTCAGCATTTAGATAATGGGTGGGACAGCATAGCTGGCCTTATTTTGTATAGCTGTCCATAAACCTGTACCGCTTGGAGGTAGTGAGGTAGCCACATACTGTCACATTAGGTAAACAAGTATTTTGCCCTCTTTTGGAGGTAGCTGGTTCCTTAGAAAGACTGAGATTGCTGCAGCAACTGAAATATAAGCCTTAGGGAGAGAATTACCAGGTTAATAAACAAGGAACTCAGATTTAGGGCCTGAATGAACAGTTAAAAGGCAGGGCTTAAGAGAAAACAATCCTAAAATTAATTTGGAACCAGAGGAGACCTCTAATAGCACAAACAATTCTGGGCAACAAAGGCAAGTCAGGAGACATCCCAATCCATGACTTTAAATTGTACTACAAAGCTACTGTGATAAAAACCGCATAATACTGGCAAAAAAAAAAAAAAAAAAAAAAAAAAAAAAGACCTGAGGATCAATGGAACAGATTACAAAGTACAGAAACAACACCAAAAACACTCAGCCCCTTTATCTTTGACAAACGGACTGAGCACCTTCACTGGAAGAAAGGCAGCCTCTTTAACAAATGGTGCTAGAAAAACTGGCTATCCATATGCTGAAGACTAAAGCTAGGCCCATGTCTCTCACCATGCACTAGACTAAACTAAAAATCGATCAAAGATCTAAATATTAAAACAGAAACACTACATTTACTGGAAGAGAGAGTAGGTAGAGAACTCTGGAAGAGGGTGTAGGGCAAGAACTCTGTGGACAAAACCCCAATCACACAGGAACTATCGTAAAGCACCAACAACTAGGATCTTGTCTTATTAAAAATCTTTTGCACGGCAAGAGAAACCGAGAGTGAAGAGACAGACTACAGAGTGGGAAAAAATTTTTGCCAGCCGTTCCTTAGACCAAGGACTAATATCTAGAATATATAAAGAACTGAAAAAACCCTTCAGACCCCCCCAAATTAAAAGACCCAAGCCAAAAAATCTGAAAGGAATAGAAATTTCTGAGATGAAGTAGAAATAAATTCGAATAAATATATGAAAAAATGGTCAACATCACTAGTCATATGAGAGAAGCAAATTAAAACAATGCCGAGAATCCATCTCATTCCAGAAACGACAACTACTAGCAAGAAATCAACCAAAGACAAAAGCTAGCAGGGCTGTGGGGGAAAAAGAAACACTTCTCCTTTGTTGGTAGCGTAGACTGGTGAAACCACTGTGGAAATCAGTGTGGAGATTCCTCAAAAAAACTAGGACTGGAGATTCCATTTGATCTAGCTATTCCCCTTCTTGGTATCTTTCCAGAAGCATTATAAACATCACACCACAGTGATATATGAACACCTATGTTTACAGCAGACCTATGTTTACAGCAGCACAGTTTGTAATAGCTAAATCTTGGAAACAGCCCAAATGCCTATCAGCTGATGAATGGATGGGGAAAGATTTTTTTACACAATGGCACACCACTCAGTCATAAAGGAGAATAAACTTGAGACATTTATAGGTAAATGGATGCACCTTGAGACCATACTCCTAAATGCAATAAATCAAACACACGTGTGCAAATATTGCATTTTTTCTCTGTGTGGGAAACTGAAAGAGTAAACAAGGACCAGAATGTATACTAGATACTATGCAATAGGAAGAAAATACTCAATTGGGAAGGGGAACTAGGGAGGTGGGAGGGGGAAAGGAAGGAAGGAAAAATTAAAAAACATGAGAAAAGAAAGAAAAAATGGAAACAAAGCTTTTGTAAAGAAGGAACAGAAGAGGGGTTGAAGGGAGGGCAAGGAAATGGAAGAAAAAAAAGAATTGAGATAAGTCACGGACAGGTGCAAAGTCCCTATGATGCATGGGATCACTATATGTATTTACAATGTACCAATAAACTTCATTAATTAAAAGAAGATACACCAGAATAAAATGAACAAATAACCAAATAAAATGTGCTTCCAGAAAAAAAAGGCTGGTTTTAAATATCAGCCTGACTAAGTTATCATGTACAAGACTGTTAAAGGAACAATTCTGGTGGGTGGGATGGTTAAAATCAGTCCATACCGGGCAAGAGAAAAGCACAGACAGATAATAGTTCTTATTGATTAGCATTCTTTTCACCTTAAAAAAGCAGATCCTTTCAGTAGACAATTATAGCCCATAAGTCATCCTTAAAGTGAAATTGCACATTTTGTAAGTTCTTTTGATTCTTCCTGGAAACTTAATCCTTCCTCAATTGGTAGCCTTCTTTTCTTTCCTACTCCCCCCTCTCTCTCAGGTACTGGGGATTAAACTCAGAACTTCTGCACTGAGCTACATCTCCAGCCGTTTTTAATTTTTTATTGTTTTGAAAAATTGCCTGGTTGCCCAGGCTGGGTTTAACTAGTGATCCTCCTGCCTCAGCCTCCCAAGGTTCTGGAATTATAGGTGTGTGCCACACTTGCTTCAATCAATAATTTCACATTCTGTCTTAGTTTCTCTGTGGGGAAAGCCTCAAGCTTTCTTAAATAGGAATATTTCAAAATCTATTGCTAAGGTCTACTTTATTTTAGCAGAAATCACTCTATATTTTCACTCTATAATTTTTGGCACTTTATTTTTTGATTGACTTAATGTTTGTACATATTTATGTGGGACATTTTGATTCATGTATATACTTTGGGGAATGATCAATTGAAGGTAATTAGCATACATACCATGTTAAATATCTATCATTTCTTTACGATGAGCAAGCCCCAAATCCCTATTTCTAATTATTTTGAGATATCTAAAATGCATTGCTTTTAATTATTTTCACCCTGCTGTGCTCCAGAAACCTAGAATTTGCTCTTCTGGCTTACCTATTTTCTCCTTAGGAGCCCAAAAATCTTCAACACTTTAACATTGTTTTTTTTTTTTTTAAATTTTATTTATTTATTTATTTATTTATTTATTTATTTATTTTGTGGTACTGAGGATCGAACTCAGGACCCTGCGCTTGCTAGGCAAGCGCTTATTCCACTGAGCTATATCCCCAGCCCCTTAACATTGTTATTATTGTTTTTTGTTTGGTGGAGGAGGTCTCCAAGTCCTCCCTTTAGGGCTATAGATTTTACAGCGATATCTGTATCTCTGGAAAGTTAACAGACATCTCCTACTCCCATATTTTTTCATCCTTTGGGGACTAAAGACTGGCCTTTTGATTAGAGTTGGCAGTCTCTCTGCTCTTGTTCTACGAGCAGAGTGTATCATGGATACACATAGTATTAGTTAAACAAACTACATTTAACCTTTGTGACTGTAAACATGACAGTTCATGAATCTCCTAATTGCTGTTTTCTTTTGCTATTGACTCTTATCTATGTGTATCCAATTTAGAAGCTATAGACCACAGCAGCACCCATTTCTTGTTAATTTTTATACATCCTAATTTAATTTGTAAAATCCTATATTCTAGAATTTTAAGAACCTAACATGTGTAAAACTTATTAGAGAACTTTGGGCCATTATCTAGAATTACTAATCTGACTTTGAATAAAAATCACCTGGGGAAGCTTTAAAAAAATTCACATTTCTGGGACCAAGATAAGATTTATTGAATAAAAATTTAAGGGTAGGGAATGCAAATTAATTTTTTGTCCAATTTCCCAAATGATTCTAGATCATTCTTTTCAGTTCTAACCTGGTATAGCTAAACATCAAAATCTCTGTTTTCTGGGATAGTGAAATAGAAGGTTAAAAGTGATTGGACAGAATCAGAGGTCATAGAGCTAAAACGAGGACTGGTAAACTACAGCCCCCGAGGGCTAAATTTGGCCTCAGCCTGTTTGAGTAAGTGAAGTTTTATTGGAATACAGCCACACACATTTGTTTTCCTATTGCTTTTGGCTGATTTCTCTACAAACGCAGAGTTGAGTAATTGCAGAAGTGACCTTATGCACCACAAAATCACAAAATGTATCCATTATCTTCTCTTACAGGAAAAGTGTCTTTTTATGTTTTGCTTTTGATTTGCTTTAATTTCATGCATTTTATCTACTTAAAATTATGTCATGTATATATATATATATTTTTGAGGGGGTTTTATTTATGGCATTTTCATACATACACATTATATACTTTGATCTTATTCATCTTCCCTGTTACCCTGATGTACATTTCTCTTCCCCTCTCTGCGTCTCCTTCTTCTTGTCTAATAGCCTGTCTTCTAATTTTATGCTGTCTTTCTTCCCCTAGAGTCCAAGTTTTAGGGAAAACGTGTGATCCCTGTCTTTTTGAGTTTGGATTGTTTTGTTCAACACAAATTCCATCAATTTGCTTGCAAATGACATGATTTTATTTTTCTTTGTAACTGAGTAATACTCCATTGTGAATATATACCATATTTCCTTTATTTATTGTATGAGTTACTTCCTTGTTACTGGAACAAAATATCCCCAAATGGCAGTTTAAAGAAGAGGTTTATTAGGCTTGCAGTTTCCAGCGGCTCCCTTGGAATATGGCTTTAGTTCTCTAAGTACTTGGAGGGCTAAACTTTGTGAAACACTTCTCTAGGCATCTCTGAATGAGCAACGTGACTAGCGACTAGCGTAGTATTTTGAAAGCAGTCTTTCAAAGGAGTTTACCCCTTTTTACCCCCTTGAGCCTATAAAGATGGGGTCTGGCCCATTCCTGAGATGCCTGCAAGCCGTACTTCCTATTGTCCTGATGCAAAGTGCTCAGCTACTTTTTAATGGTAAATCTTTTCAGCAACCAGACTCTTCTCTACCCAAACTTGTAGACACTTCCTTTCTGGAAAAACAGTAAGCTGTTTATATCTTTCAGCTCTGTTTTTCTCCCAATTTTCACTATGAATTTGGCTGAAGGGACCCAGCAGTAAACACACCACAATCTGAACACTGGGCTACCTTGAGCTTTTCTCCCTTAGATTAGTTTACCACCTTTAAATTCAACCCCACACAGTCTTTTGTCATGGACAAAAGGCAGACAAATTCTTTCCCAAAATAAAACATTCACAGCGTCTAGTCCTGTTTTTCAGAGTCCTTATTTCCTTCTGAAACCCCAGGGCCTTGCTTTCACTGTCTGCATTTGTACCAGTTTTCCTGTCTTCTGAATTCTGACCAGTATTGTCCATCAAGCACTGTTCACAACATTCTAGGGCTTCTCTATGTATCTTCAAATTATTCCAAATCTCCCAAAAGCCAGTTTCAAAGGCTTCAGACACAGTCACGGTAATGACTCCTTCCCACCTACACAGTACCAATTTTCTATGTTAGTTACTTTCCTGTCCTTAGAACAAAATAGCTGACATGTACAACTTAAAGAGGAGAGGTTCATTTGGCTCAAACTTTGTGGCGGGTTCTATGGTTGGCTGGCTACAAGGCAGAAATAGTGTGGTGCCTTGTGGAGGACACCTGCTCAACTCATCCATTCGGTCACTGCTAGGCATCTAGGCTGGTTCTCTACAGTAGATATTATGAATGGTTCTACAGTAAATATGGAAATGCCGGTATCTCAGTGATGTACTGACTTTAAATCCTTTTGGTGTGTATCAAAGTTCTCCATTTTTAGTTTTTCAAGTAACCGCCATAGTGATTTATGCAGTGGCTATACTGATGCACATTTCCACCAACAATGTGTACTTGTTTCCTCTTGTGCCACACCTTCATCAGCATTTATTGTCTTTGTATTCTTGATAATAGCCCTTCTGACTGGGGTGAGATGGAATCTCAGTGCAGTTTTGATTTGCATTTGTCCTGATAGTTGTAGATGTCAGACATCCTTCATATAACTATTGGCCATTGTGTTTGAGAATTACCTGTTCAGTTCATTTGACCATTTTTTACTGGAATACTTGTACCGGTGGAGTTAAATTTTTTGAGAGTTTTAAAAAATAAATTCTGGATATTAATCCTTTGTCGAAGAGGATGGGTTTTCTAAACGTTTACAGACTGTGTCTTCACTCGTTTTTCTTTTTCTTCGCTGTGCAGGATCTTTGTAATTTGAGGCAATTCCATTTGTTGATCCTTGTTATTATTTCCTAATCTTTTGGAGTTGTATTCAGGCTAGG
The DNA here is from genome assembly GCA_004027595.1 of Dinomys branickii. Lineage (NCBI taxonomy): Eukaryota > Metazoa > Chordata > Mammalia > Rodentia > Dinomyidae > Dinomys > Dinomys branickii. The sequence goes on along the minus strand of PVLD010009813.1, from coordinate 48,179 downwards.
ACTATATCTTCAAGTCTCTGCCATATGCTTTCTTGTAGAAGTTTCAAAGTTTTAAGTCTTATATTTAGATGTTTGATCCATTTTGAGTTGAGTTTTGTACAGGGAGAGAGATAGGAATCTAGTTTTAGTGTTCTACATATGGATAACTAGTTTTCTCAGCACCATTTGTCAAAGAAGCTCTTTTTGCCAGTGTATGTTTTTGGCCCCCTTTTCAAGAATCAGATGGATGTAGCCACATGGGTTTATTTCTGTGTCCTCTATTTCTTTCCATTGGTCTATGTGTCTGTTTTTACGCCAACACCGTGCTGTTTTTGTTACTGGCTCTGTATTTTGAAATCAGATATTGTGATATCTCCAGCTTTGCTCTTTTTGCTCAGGACTGCTTTGGCTGTTCTGGGTCTTTTGGTTTTCCATATGAAGTCTAGGATTGTTTTTTCTACTCCTGTGAAGAATTTCAGTGATATTTGGACAGGAGACGCATCAAACCTATAGTTTGCTTTTGGTAATATGGTCATTTTAATGCTATTAATTCTGCTGGCCCATGGACATGGGAAGCTCTTTCATGGTTTAATATCTTCTTCGGTTTAGTTCTTCAGTGTTCTGTAATTCTCATGGTAGAGGTCTTTTGCCTCCTTGGTTAGGATGATTTCTGGGTATTTTATTTTATTTTTTGAAGCTATTGTCAATAGGATTGCTTTCCTAGTTTCTTTCTCAGCAGGTTTATTATTTGTGTGCAGTAAATTGTTTGATTTTGTATTGTTTGTATCCTATTATTTTGCTGAATTTGTTTATGAGATCAAAAGTCTTTTGGTGGAGCCTTCAGGATTAAGTATAGGATTATATCATCTACAGATAAGGATAATTTTATATTTTTCTGTTACTATTGTATCCATTTTATTTCTTTCTAAATTTTATTTCTTGCCTAATTGCTCTGGCTAAAATTTCCGGTGCTCTCTTGGATAAGAGTGGTGGGAGTGGACATTGCTTTATGTTCCTGATTTTAAAGGAAATGATTCAGTTATTTCCCACTCAGTATGATGATGGCTATAGATGTGTTATGTTGGTCTTTATTATACCAAGGTATACCTACTTTCTCCAGGGGTTCAATTCTAAAGGTCTTTCCTGTATCAAGTGAGATGATCATGTGATTCTTTATTGATTCAATTTCTGTGTCATATTACATTTATTATTTTGTATACATTGAATTCTACGCCAAGGTATACCTACTTTCTCCAGGGGTTCAATCCTGAAGGTCTTTCCTGTATCAAGTGAGATGATCATGTGATTCTTTTATTGATTCAATTTCTGTGTCATATTACATTTATTACTTTGTATATGTTGAATTCTACTTGAATCTCTGAAATGAAACCAACTTGATCATAGTGTGTAATCTTTCTAACGTGTCTATAGGGAAAGTTTTTAGACTTCTAATGTGCACAATGTTTCACTGCTTGAAAGAGGCACAAATTCTTGGTTTGACTCAGCTCATAATTAGAAGACTCAAATTCATATTTCTCTTGATGAATGTCTAAGAAGAGAAAGGTATGGAAAGTTATTTACCTCTTAGATCAGTTGCATATTACTTAGTTTCCATGCTCCATGGAACAAAGCAAGATGGATTCCCTTAGTGTGTTGTAATTTATCAAACCACCAGAAATATCACCACAGTAAGATAGTTGTCTCAGTGGAACCTAGAAAGAGCTGAATGACATTTGTGAGGAAAAATTACAATTTCCAAACATGTTTTTACTCTTGTAGTTCTTCTACTACAGATATGAAACAGATTAAAATTTATAGGTAATTAAGTCAAATTCAGGTATGCATTTTCCTTGTGATCTAGCATTCATTCATGTTTAATTTATATAAAATGTTTGGCCACATCTCAAAATTTAAAAATAATCTATATTTAATTTAACTATATATTTAAAATATATTTAAATATAAATTTTAAGGGTGTCAGATCCATGACATTCAAACTTGAAGTTTGGGTCTGGGCGATAGCTATTTAAAACAGCTCCAAGTATAGGCCAATGAGCTTTCTAGCTCGATGAATGCATCAGCATGATACACAGCCCTTGCCTTTGCCTTTTCCTCACTTTAATGAAATATTCTTTAAAAGGCTATCAGTCAGCAGCCTAGGTAATCATAACAATGAGATAGAACACTCTTGTTTTTAAGTAAAGAATTGGGGAATTTTGTCTTGTGGGCTAAGTGTTCTCTGCTGTAGCTTAGTGGAGAGAAAAGTGAACCTTATGCTTTGAATAACAACCTCACTGCTTATCCCTGACGATGTAATGTGGGATTCTGACCACTGCCGCTGCTGAGGTGTGAGCTGAGGTCAGCTGAAGTCAGAATAGAATATAATAGCTGAAGCGCTTCAGGCACACCGTGTATGCGCTTCTTTTACATTTTGAAGCAGAATTAAATTCTGCTTGCTCACTTGTTTAGTCCATAGAACTTCTTGGAGGTACAGAAGAAAGAAAAAACAAAGCAAAACATACAATTTCAGTATAATCTCCAATGGAAAGAATTGGTAACATGGGCATATACTTTTGGTTTTTGCACTCCCATTCACTTGCTGTTGGTTAATTGAGAGAGGAAGTCCCAATTAAACAGCCCCCAGTAGCATGTAATCGCTAATTGTGAGCAGGTTAGAAGCCTTCGTTGTCTTTGAGTTGCCCTCAACTCTCCAGGGCATGTCTGTTTTGGATCGAAGTTATAACCTGGTATTAGGAATTTGCATTCAAAAAGGTTCTTTAATGTTAAGGTTCAAATAGTTGAATTTGCACTCTGTGTCATATACTTAGCAGGCAACTGAGACCATGTGCTCTTTACTCCACTTAGTAGAGAATAATAATGCGTAGAGATTTAAATTAGGCTGTAACCAGCCTTTCAGCTTAAGGGCAAAAGGTAATATGGTTAATATAGCATGCTAGAATAAAACTAGGTTGATTTGGGCCATTAGAGTGTCTTTTGATTGAATTCAGTTAATTTCTTCTTTTTTTCAAAGAAGAGTTCTCTTCTTGCTACCTTTAACTCCCTATTTCATACCCTGACACACAGTAATTTATGCAGTTATTATTAACAAATGTCTAGCCAAACAATAGGTTTCTCAAAATGTTTTGGCTAAAGGGGTCTATAAAACTGATGATAAGAATCAAATATTGTTGATGGCACATGTTACTTGCTGTAATAACCACTGTCATATCCCAGGATGCTTTTCTGAGCATTGCACAAGTTGGCAGGTTCACTGCAAGGTGGAAGGTGATAGCTGGATTTTAGCAACACATTCTCATTAGTAGAAACGGGAATTGTGTGGGTGAGAAGCATGTCCCTCTTGGTGAGCATGTCTGCACCGGGCAACAATTTCAAACAAATTGCTATTTCCATTTTCTTTATCTCAGAACCAAATTAAAAATTTATGGAAGTCATAATTTCACTTTGAAATCACTTAGGGCAAAGACTGACCTGGATGAACAGGATGAGCCTCTGTTTAGGATCCATATCTGAATTTCTTTTGTATCTTTCTGAGCATCCTTCCTTTTGACTTATGGTAAGGACAGGACTCAGGAAGGTGAGTCACTCTGATCTGCTTCTAAACCATTCACCCAGCCTCTGTGCATTTCTTCCATTTTTCTGACTTCAAATTTCCTACTCTTGTGTCTTTTTCTTTTTGTAGACTCATTTGCTGTATGTGTAGGGAAGAATATAGTGACACATTTCTAAAAGGGGTCAGTGGAAGTAGAGTTAAGTATTGCATGCTTCTGTGTTTAGCATTTATTTGTGTTTCTATATCTAAATCGGAGTTTTCTATCTTTATTCTTACCCCAGATAAAAGGAAACATAGAAGATCATTCTATTAGTTGGAATATTAGTCTATTATTTGGAATAAGATTAGTGTCTTAGTTGGAATTAGTTCTTTTGTTACTTATAGGGATGTGAAAACATCACCGGTTTACTGGACATATATTTGGTTTTTTTCTCATACAAAAATGGAGAGCCTGAAATGATGGCTTCTCAGTAGTAATCTGGGACACAGGTTATATTCAACTTTCCATCTTACCAAGGTAGTTGAACTAGACACAGGATTTTCACCTAATGGATGGAGCACTAGCTCTTACATCCAGATTCCATGCAGGTGAATTATGAAGTAGGAAAGAACATGAACCTAGCTTACCTTTAAGGACACATTTCAGAAGTTACACACATTGTGTTTGGTTATATCATATAAGTCAGAATTTAATCACATGTCCTTACCTAGTTCAGGGGACAGTGAGAAATGAATTTTGTTTTGGCAGTCATGTACCCAGCTAAAATTTTGGAGTTTTAATAATTGAAAAGTAAAAAACAAGTTAAGAAACCACCCAAGAACCTCGGCTATACCTTTTCCCCCTAAGCTGAAAGGCTGGTTACAGCCTAATTTAAATCTCTGCTGTTACTATATTCTTCCCTACACTTACAGGTAGAAACATGCAGGGGTATCTTCTTCTTTCACTTAGGCACATGCACCTTCTTCCCAAGGGAGAAGATTCAAAATACCACCAAATTACTGAGACTAACTCAAAGTTGAGGATCTCTAGATGATGCTCCTATTAGGTCAGAGTAGAGTTCTGTTAGGTTCATAACTTTCTGGTCCTGCCTTACCCAACAAGCTCCACTAGAGTCATGCCATAATATGTGAAGTTCATCTCCAACTTGGAAAAAGAGGTAATACACACACTGTCCAGTGACTAGGCTTAGCAGTTACCAAATCCTGCCGGACCACAACAGGAAAAAGCCTGCTCGTGGTGGAGGAGTGAGTCTCATGCTAAGTGCATCCGGCAGTTCTTGGCTTTCCTCTCTGATAGGAGCTATCTTCTTCCATTATCCTCTCTAATCACGTCTAAAGCAGAACTTGGACAATTACCCCCTTTCCCAGCTGCCTTGCTGCAGGTGGAGGATTTGGGTTCAAGCAGTTGTTTTAGGGTTTGGAGGATCACAGGGTTAGAAGGGCCAGGCTTGTGGTTTCAATTCCCTCTTCAAATTAGCATTTGGTCTATTTGTTTCTGGTTAGTACTATTGTGAGTAAGTGAAGCCAAAGACTTCTTTGCCCTGCTTTTTAAAGGGTTCTGTCTTTCATTTATTGATCCCTGGGCCCTATTAACTTGTGTTAGCTTTCCATATTTGCCATAGAGGACCACCTGGTGGTGGCTTAAACAAATTTGTTTTCTCTTAGTTCCAGATGTGTGCCAGAAGTCTAAGATCAAGTTGTCAGTGGGGTGAGTTTCTTCTGATCCTTCTCTCCTTGGTTGGTAGATGACCACCTCTCTGTGTCCTCATGGTCTTCTTTCTTGGTGTGTGTGTGTGTGTCTAATCTTTTCTAATGAGAACACCAGGCATACTGGATTAAGATCTACCGCATATGACCTCATTTAATTTAATTTAATTACTTCTTTAAAGATACCTCCAAATTGGGCCACATTCTGAGAGATAGGGGTTGGAACATCAACATAAGTTTGAGAGGAACACAGCTTAGTTCATAGCGCTTCTTCTTCTTTATGCAGAGCATAGACTTGGATCGGCAACATGTTGAATATGATTTTTTGGATTCTAGGTTATCTCCCATAACCTGATAGAAAACTACTCTATAAGGGATCTGGGAACAGAATTTTTTCCCTGTTAGGTCTACAAATCCTTTATTCAAAAGTGTAGTGTGAGCAAGACAGAAACATTTCACTTTTTTTTATTCTTAAGAGTTTCCAAATTTGAGAAGTTTCTGCAGTAATTTAGGTTACAAACCCTGGGCATAAGTATACTCTCTCCCATTTTTCCAAGTGGAAAGCTCTTAGCTTAGCTCTTAGAATTATTTCTTTCATAATTCTTCACTAAAAGGGACAAGAACTAACCTTCTGAAATTTTCAACCATGTGACATAGGTCCCCAGGCAGGTCTGGCTGCAAATACTTTCATTAGGTGTTGTGATGTATCATCACATGGGCCCCCAGCTTGCTGCTTGCTGCCAGCATCATACTGTGGAGCCAGTGCTATGCATCAAATATATCTGGCTATGACTAACAGAGATTCAACATAACAGTGACTTAAACAAGATAGAAATGCTCTTTCTCCATCACTTGAAAGGTTAGCTGTGGGCAGCTCAGGGCTGCTATGGCAGTGCTATGCCATTTATATTTGGGACCCAATTGCTTCTAACTGTCTACTGCACCTTCTCCTGGGTGTGACTGTCACTGCTATTGTATCAGTGAGCACCCCAGCTATTACACTCATATTGTAAGTAGTAGGGAAAACAAAGGGGGAGAATTTTAAGACCCTCGTTTTTAAAAGACACATCTTAGAAGTTGTATACAAAGTTTTGCCTACAGCTCATTGGCAGGCCCTTTGTCATATTACCTGTCTTAGCTGGGAGGAACTCAGGAAAAAGACTATATTGGAAAAAAAAAAGACTATATTGGGGTTGTGAAATTTTTTGAGATACCAACAGATGGTATCCACTATTTGGAGAACTACTTGATAGTAGAGGCCAATAGAATCTTCTCTACAAAATTCTTCTGCCTAGAATTTTGAATTTTGACACTTGCTTCCCCTGTAGAGAAGTAGCTACTGATGTTCATAGTTAGTCTGTTAAGGAGCAGCATGGCGATTAATCTCGGTTGTCAACTTGACTGGATTAAAAGTTGGTAATCTATATTTCCAGGTGTGTTCCTAAAGGAGCTCCCAGGGACAGCTGCATGTAGATCAGTGAATGGTGGTGGGAAACCTGCCTCGAGGAGCTGGAGGCCTGGATAGAACAAAAAGTGGAAGAAGTGGGGCCTCTCATGCAGGTGTAAGCCCAGGTTTGGACAGCTAGTTTCTTTTGCTGATGCCATCAAATGTGGACATCAGTGTCAGATTCTTCAGCTTCTAAAGGTGGACTTGCATCCACAACTCCCCAGGAAGTTTCTAGACCTTCATTCTTAGGCTGGGCTGCATTATTGGTCCATCTTGTACTTAGACTGAGCAACCCCTGGTTTCCTGGCTCTCCAGTGTGCAGATGGTCTTCACAAAACTATCAAACTTTTGATGATGTGAGCCAATCAAGAAAACTCCCTCTTCTAATCAAATATTAGAAACATTGTATTGTTTCTCTTCAGAAATATGAACTAATTCAAACGGTATGAGTCTGACATAGTTCTGAGCTCTTTAAAGTCAAATTTCTTCAGTGTTATAGTATCTGGTGGTATTTTGATTTCAGCAAACTTAACTGTTATGATTTGACCTAAAATGTCTCCAAAAGTCCTGTATGTTGAGAGGTGGGGCTTTTGGAAGGTGATTGGATCATGGGTGTTCTGTATTATATCTATCAGTGGATTAGTGCATTGATGAGTTCAAAGTTGAATGTGCCAACCAGGTAGGGTCTGGTTAGGGGAGGTTGGTCACTGGGGACATGATCTATAAGAGTGGATTCTTGCCCCCAGCCCCTTCCTTTTTCTTGCTTTCTGTTTACGGCTTCCGTGAAGTGAGCAGATTTTTACTGCCACAATATTTCTGTCTTGGAGCCAGAAAAGCACGGACTGACCCCTCTGCCACTGTAAACCTCTTTAAGCTGTGTATGCCAAGTGTTTTGTCCCAGTGACAGGAAGCTGACTAATAGATTAATATTCTATTAATACTTATAGTATTAATATTTTATCTAACAGAAACAATGATTTGCTTTTAAGTGGTTTAAGCATATAAGGTGCCATGCTAAGTACTTTGTGTATTTTTATTGTTCCCAAGAATTCTAAAACTGGATCTTATTAACACAATTTTACAGATGAAAAAACTAAGCATTGGAGGGATTAAGTAACTTTAAGGTCAAGCAGCTATTCAGAGGTGGAGTTTGCATTTGCTACTTGTCTAACTCTATCTAATGTCTGTTATATAGCTCACTGGAGAATTTTAAGAGCAGTGGTTCTCTTACAATTTGGCAAGATTTAGAGACTTTTTCTTTGGTGCTGGAAATTGAATTTAGGGCCTTGTGCTTGCCAGGCAGGCACTTGTGCCGCTAAACTCTGTTCCAAGCTCTAGAGACATTTTGATTATTGCTGTCTTGGTTACTTTTCTGTCATTGGTGAGACAAAATACCCAGTGCAGAAGTAAGGGAAGAAAGGTTTATTTAGCTCACAGTTTGTGGAGGTTTCAGTCTATATGCAGCTGCCTCTGAGGCGGAGTGGCACATGGCAGAGGGCAACAGTTCATGGCGGCAGAAGACAGCAAAAGCAACAAGAGCAAAAAGGAGGAGCAGTGGAGAGCAGCCTCCTTCCCTCCCTTACATTGTACGCCAACTGTCCGCCCCAGGGCGGGTGTAGCACTCACCTCCGTAATTCCAACATAGGACCATGAATCAATCATAAACTCTAGAAGCCCACAGCATGATGGCATGAGGCTTTGGAGGGACATGCAGACACAAACCAGAACACTTGTATCTACTGGAATGCTCATAGATTCAAGTGAGCAGAGCCCAGACTGCTAAACAGCTCATAATGCCCAGGATGAGCCCAACAGATACAGGATTAGCTGGTCTGAAGTGGTGCTGGTGTGGAGACATAAAAACACCAAACGGAACTTTATTACTCCTTGGTCCTTACTAAATAATAGATGATTTATGCCCATTAATGTCATTAATCTCTGGAAATAGGCAACTTCTATTCCTGCTTAAAGGATTGAATATTTCTTAATCGATGGGGATAATGTCTCCATTTAATTTTTTAACTGTTAAGTTTTGGGGGATACTAGGGGTGGAACCAGGACCTTGTGCCTGTTGAGTGAGTGCTTGTCATTGACCTACATCCTTAACTCTGTAACTCTGTTTCAGTTAACCCTTATGATGACCAGAGTTTGTAAGGCAGGCAATAAAGAAATGAGAGAGGACAACAGGGAGGGAGTTGAGACCATCTGTTTACAATAGAGTAGCTTTTACCTGAAATGCAGCTGTTACTCTGAGGCAGGTCTGCTTTTCTCCCAATGGAGGTGGCACCTTTTGCTTTGTACATAAAAGTTCTCCAGTTTCTAAATATGGCTTCTGGGACTGCACCTTACCAGGGAAATCTGTTGAGAATTTGCACTGATCCTTCCTTCATGAAAAGGCCTAGGATTGGCACTCTAGGTTGGAGTATGCAGCAACTGCGAGGTATGGAGGGATGAAATAGTACGGTCAGGCATATGGAGCTGCTGGGTTCTGGGCACATTCCTGGTGTTTGTGTTGAAGCTTGTCGGGCTGATGTTGGTGGAGAGGAGACTAGAGCCAGGAGTTCAGTGTATTGTTCTGGAACAAATTTAAATCAGTGTAAGTTCAATCCAAACCAAAGCCATAATTAGCTTTAATTCTTTGAAACTCATATTAATGGAGAGATCATCTGCTATAAACATTTGAATGACAGCAGGATATGAATCATACATGACCCAAGTTTGGAGAGAATAGCCATTTTATCTAAGTATCCTGTTGGTACAGAGAATCAATAAAATGACACATATATCTTTAAAGAAAATAAACATGGTGAGTTCTTTAGAAGATAAGTTAGTTTTTCCTTTGCAAATTTTAACTCTACAAAAATGTCTTTAAATTTGGATTTCCCTTTCTTGCTGGGGAACTTATCATTTACTAAATTTAAGTTTGAACTAGAAAAAGTTATTATGACATTTATAATATTCTGTGACATTTATGATGGTAGAATTTTTAAAAAATCAGTAAGTACAAGTTTTATAAACTTATGAGCTGTTAAAATTAGAAAGACCATAAAAATATTTTTCAACTTTCTGATTTTTACAAGTGAGAAGTGTGAAGTTGGAAGATATGGGGTTTACCTCAGTTCATGTAACTAGCTATTGGCTGATCTGAAAAATAATTCAGCTTTCTGGTTTCTTAGTCTAGGATTTACTCCTTCAGAAAATAAAGCTTACTTTCTCTTAAGAATTTTCAAAACAGCAGTGATTTTTACAAATTTTATAACACATTTCCCTAGTTCTTTGTGGGTCAGTTCATGAGGTGTGCTTCCTCTTAGTTGTATGGGTTTTAAACAAGTTCTTGGGGCTGATCTTTGCTTGGCTTGCATTTTGGTAGTTTTCTTATTCTTGTAGAGTCTAAAAACGCTGCTGTACACTCTTGTTTCTGTTGGAAAAAATGGGCAAAACTCTTTCTGCTTTGCAGTGTAGAGGTTCTTCCCAGGTGTACAGTCAAGAAAAGAGAACCAGTTGTTAATGAAAATGTTCATGAGGTTAGGGCACATTTTTAAGTTAATGAATGAATGAACTCTTCATAATAAAAATGCTTAGGATTCCCTGCAGGAGGAAAGTAAATGTGCAGACAAGGAAAGAAAGTAACATATGAAAGTCTTTCAAACAGATCAGAAAAGATTTCCAGAGTCTTCGGAATGGCACCTGGTAGACTCGTTTTTGACTACAAATTAGAATTATTAGTCTTTGACTGTGAGATATTTTCTCATGGTCAAATGGGGCTGCTGTCACTTCATCTGACCCAGTGTTTCATAAGCCATGAACTCTTTTCAGAGGAGGGCTCTTTCTTCTTTGGGAGCTCTCCAGACCAGTCCAGGCTTGTTTGGGGGTGCCCTTCCATAACTTTTTTATTTTTAAAAGATTGAGGCTAAGGGCTGTCACTATTCCAACACAGCTCTCCTCCAGCTCCTTTTTTGGGTCAGCGTATTAAGATTTTCCCAGATGTAACTTGGCCTCAGTAAGATTCAGTGACTCATGTTTCTGTTATGCAAACAAGGTTTGTACTTATTGCCTCAATTTATGTTGCTATGGTCTTTACTTATTTTGTTACATCTGTAACTGTCCCGTCAAATTTCAGGTTAACTGATACATTGCTCATACTTTCCAAAACCTAAATGGTCCTTTAATAAAGAGTTAAACCACCTAGAGACCTCTTTCTCTTTAATTTCATGAAGCAGACCCCAGTCATGGTTGTGTCCTCATTATTTCTTGTTCTGTCCTTTCCCTGGGCCTTGTCTGGCTTTCCAGTATGGGTCTGCATGTCCCAGTCTTCCTTGTAGCTGATGTAGCAGTGTGACTAAATCTGACCAAGTGGGATGTGACCTGAAGTATGTGAGACTTTGTGCATTGTATTCCTAGAAAGGTAAATTGTGCCCCCGAGTCTTTCTGCCTTTTCCACTGCTGGGAGGTTGCTCAGAACCCAGAGACGGAAGCTATGTCTTGATGACAGTGCCATCTAACAGCCTTGTACTGTTTACCACTGAACTGTTATACAAGAAAGTTATAACTTGCCGTAGTTCAGTCGCTTTGTTTTGAATCTTTTCTAATTAATACACCTTGCTAGAATGTTCAGAACCATCCAAGTTACCCATATATGGATGCAAATAAACTTGTGGAGACATTTCTAGAAACTGTAAAGAAGTGTTATGACCAAGAAAGAGATTTCCTTCAAGAGAAGGGTTAAGCAACGTAACTAGCTGAACATAACTGCTGATTAGAGAACTTTGTAACAACCCCATGTACTCAGCAGAAGTTTGTTCACCTTTCTCTAGTTTCATCTTCAGGGGGTTTGCTACTTACAAGTAAGTCAAGCTATAAAATAGCTCTGTTGTGTATTGAGGAATAAACCTCCTCCTGTTGAAAGGGTCTCCATTGGCAATGCAGTGTGATGACTTCAGCTTCTCAAAACTAGCATGTGCCTGCGAGTACATTCCGGGGGAGAAGGGAATCACTATCTGGAGTATCCCCGGCATGCCAGCCCCTCAGCTAAGCATCTCATGCACACTGCACGCGACCCTCGTGGCAGCCCTGTCAGGCTGATGTCTTAATGTCTGTGTGCAGATGATGAAGCATAATGTCAGGGGATTCGAGAAGCCTGTTCAAAGCAACACGGTGAAAAGAAAAGCCGAGACCTGAACTCAGGTCCTTGATGTTCCAAAGTTCAGTTTCTCTAACTGCAGTGGCAACCTATGAAAAGATGGTAAAATATAAATTTTCTTGACAAGCAAGTTACCAGCAAAATGTGCCATCATTTTAGTCTTTAACACTGCCCAGGTTTATATATTCTGCTACTAGTGTTACTTTCTTGTGCTTTACTTTTATTTTTTTTTTAAATTTTTATTTTAAAGAGAAAGAAACAGCAAACAACAAGATTCCAAAGCAATATGATAGGAGGTTAACAATACATTGCATATTGTTATCTTTAAATTAGTTACTCAGAGGACAAGAAATCAGCATTTAATTGTTCAAACAGTATTAGCGCAGAGCTATCTTTTCAATGAACTGAGAAAATTAGCAATATAACTATTTTAACTATCGCATATATATATCTCTTATGCTTTTCCCTTCATTCTTTTTTCTTCCCCCAAACCAATTTCTCCTCCCTTTTGAAGTTTCTTCCTATTTTACAATATCTATTGTACATTTTGGATCTTATTTACTTTTATCTTCTCACGCAAGGGAGACAATATGATATTTACACAGTTGTTTCTGGTTTATTTTGCCTATGAGTATGGTCTTAAATTGTATCGATTTACCTATAAAAGACTTCAGTTTGTCCTTCTTTATGGCTGAGTAGTTCTCCATTATACATTAAAAAAAACCCCATCTTCTTTATCTGTTCTCAGTTGATGGGCATTTGGATTGTTTCCAAGATTTAGCTATTACAAATTGTGCTGTTATAAACATGGGTGCACATATATCATTGTGGTGTGATGTTTTTAATTCTTCTGGGAAAATATCCAGAAGGGGAAGAGCTGGGTCAAATGGGACCTCCAATCATAGTTTTTTGAGGAATTTCCACTCTGATTTCCACAGTGATTGCAACAGGAGAAGGGTTCCAACAGGAGAAGGGTTCCTTTTCCTTCACATCTCCTTCAGCATTTGTTATTGGTTAATTTCTTGAGGATGGCCATTCTTTCCAGGCTGAGATGGAATCTCAGTGTTGTTTTAATTTGCATCTATCAAATGACCAGTGATGGTGAACAGTTTTTCATTTATTTATTTGCTGTTTGTATTTCTTCATCTGAAAAGTGTGCATTCATCTCTCGTGCCCATTTTTGGGTTGGGTCTTTAAAGTTGGGAGGTCTGAGTTTTTTGAGTTCTTTGTATATTCTCTATAGTAAACCTTTGTCTAAGGAACATCCAGCAAACATTTTTTTCCCAAATTATGTGTTGTCTCTTCACTCTGTTGGTGGTTTCTCTTGCTGTGAAAAATTGTGCTTTAATTGTATATAGTATCTCATTTTGATGCATAGAAACATAGGTTCAATTTGAGATCTTGAAAAATCTTTGCTTCAATAATACTGCATTTAGACACTGTGTTTAGGTATTATCAAAATGTTTCCTCAATTTACAAGTCTTTCAAAACCTCTATTTGTAATTGATTTCCCCCCAACCAGTTTTACTGAATAGAAATTATTCTTTCTATGACATCATACCTTTATGCTTCCATTCAGATGCACATCATGGCCATTTACTGAGTGAAGACGAAAAGCAGAAATATTGTTCTTTGCTTAAAAGCTCTTTCTGTTTTAGGAGTAGATTTGTCACATTACTCATTTTTCCTCCGTTTGAATAATGATCCAGGTTCCTCTAACCTGTCCACATTTTAGACCTCTGTGCGCTGTCCTCGACATAGATTTCCAATTTGGGTTTATTATCTGAGCAGTATCAATGGGTAAAATGTTATTTTCTAATGCACAGCACTGTGCTAAATGTCTTTGTGCAGCATTGTCTCATGTAATCCTCACCCAGATTCTGTGAGCAAAGGACTATTACTAGCTTTGTACTACAATGGAGGGAGCAGATGCTGAGGGAGATGAGGTACTGTAGGTGCTAAAGAATGATATGCAATAGTTTCCAAACTTACCTCTCAGAAAGGAGCGGGTCATCTGATAGTTCAGTCTTCACCAAGGCTCTGAAGTTATGGAGCACTTCTTCAACTTCTACAGCGCCTGTGCATGAGCTGCCCTCAGAGGAGCTGAGCATGTGAAAGTCACCTGTGGAATCTTTCACACAGGAGGGGAAGCAATTGGACAGATTAGGTCATTGTTCCTGGTGGTAAGCAGTGCAGCTTCACAGTTGCAAGGGCTGAATATCATCACAAAACAGCCTTTGAAAAGAGGCTTTTCCAAAGCATGTATTAGTTATTATATTACATGAAGGGAACAGACCAGCACTGATATTCATCCACAGAATCAATGAAAAAATGAAGTTTTAATGGTACAAAATTTCTTATGACAGCATTAAATAATCCATATGCAAATGAAGATGATGCGCTGTGGAGACCAGCAGGTAACAATGTCAATGCTGCATCTTAAGAATTTGAGGGAGGCTGAGGCAGGAAGATTGCCATAAGTTTGAGGCCAGCCTGGGCTACATAGTGAGTTCAAGTTCAGCCTGAACTACATAGTGAGACCCTGTCTCAAAACAACAACAAAAAATGAATTTGAAGAAATTGTTTCATGAAATGAGTATAACAAAAAATTTCCAAATTATTATTGTACATGATTTTAGATGTTTATGACTGTTAATAAAGTATCTACTATAAATAAATATTTGATTACTTTATCAGTTTTCCTAAAAGTTTATATAAATCCAGGAAGTGGAAGGAAATGTTTTCAAGCTTCTCTGGGAAAATGGAGGAATTCCTTATATTTAGGAACATGCAATATATTATTCAAGCTCATGTAACTAAATGTGGGGTAGCTGGCATTTGAGCTGGATCTTTCTGACTCTGTGCTCACAGTGACAACATAGAATGATGAATTTCTAGAATTTCAGTTTGGAGGATTGTCGCAGAGAAATTGTGTCTTTATTTGGGGTGTTGCACCCCCCCCCCACCTCTCTCTCAGTCAGGGCTTTGTGCAAGCTGGACAAGTGCTCTGCCACTGAACTATATCTCCACCCTGTGTTCGTTCTTAATTGTGTTTAGTAAGAGCAGGTAGGCTGAATGTACGCACTGACGTCAGAAATAAAGTACCATAAAATGCAATGAAGTTCAAATGTGTGATCAATAATTAATATTAAAATGTTTATTTCCTCTTTTTCCTTCTATTTAGTATTTCCTTTTACATATAAGGGGAGATGTTCTTCCAGAATTCTTTTTGCTTCCCTGGCCTTACTCTAGAGAGGAGAAGATAGGTCTGCACTAGGTATTTCTACTTTTAGGACTTCTTCTGACCTACTATAATGTAGATACTACATAAAGAGTCTTACACAAATCAAATATCACACTGGCCATGTCTTTTTTCGAGATTGAGTCTTTATAATTCTCTTCTCACTCTCTTTCTTTCATCAGCCGGCAAGACGTTTGGAACAAAACTTATGCCGTGAGCCTTTCGCCCTAGGATGAGTGATTATACATAACGGTAAACACATCGAAGTATCTTGTAAGACTACCAGCTTCTTTCTCTCCCATCCACGTACTATTACTATCTACTTCCACATCTTTTGCTAAAAGCAGTTGATGTAAATTATGTGATACTAGTTCTTGATTTAATCCACCAAGTGCAGTACTTTATTCCATTTATTGCTGCAGGTGATTGAGGCCTGCCTTACCCTTTTCTATAGGAAACTGATGCCCCCACATTCCCTGGCTCAACTGTACATGAGGGAAGTGAATTTATAGGGTCAGTGGCAGTTATTTGGATGCCTAGACCTATGCTCCCCAAACTGCTTCACCCTGCTTTAAATCAGTTCCTCCTGATGGGTTCCTTGCTGTGCCTTTTACGCCACAGGTGCGGTCATGAAGATGCTTATTGTGGCTTCCTGTTAATATCCCAAAGCTGGAAGCCCAGAACAGCAGGATGTCTGTTTTCCAGCTGTTTTTCCAACAGGAAAAAGGGATAAAGTAAACAAAGCTTGCACAGTAGTTCATTTGAAACCACAGGTAATCTGCAGCTGCAGGGAAAACAATGGCCTTGCCAAACAGGTCCACTAAAGATACTCACGTGAGCAAAAGCAACTTCAAAATTAACTTCAGGGGCGTTGACAGTTTCAAGTTCCTGGAAGATAGCAACTAGCTTGCAGATCTAGGTTTGGGTCAATGAAATTTCGCTGTACTTTATAAATGACTTTTAAGTGGAGTACAAAAGGGGCAATCTTGGTGTATATATAAACATGCAAAAACTACTGTCATTCATTAGTTTGATCTGAAATTTGAGTATAAAGTGTATCTTAATTGGCAAGCTCTTTAAACTAGGAAAGAATCTTATGTAACACAATTGCAACTGTCTCACTGCTTAATTTTAGCAAACATTATTTCTCTAGAAACCTCAGTGTAATCCTGACAAATGAATATGGAAAAATTTTGTTGTGTGACTCTTTTTGATTGACATAGAACACATCGACATTTAAATACGTAAGCTTTCTGTGCAACTTTTATTGAAGACCTAGAACCTGACTCCTGAGCCAATTATATAAGATACAGATAGATATAGAATTTGGAGTACAAAGCTAATTTCTTTCTTTGGCATAATTCAATGACTTAAAACCTAAAGCAAAAGATATCCCAGAAGGTCAAACTGTTGCTAAATCATTGTCAAGCACCCGACCATGGTGCTCAGTGTCCACGCCAATATGTCCCCAAAGAAAGATCAGCTTACTTCCTCAAGATATATAGGATCTAAATCCTGAACTTTTGAAATCCTACCAATGAATTCCCACTCTTTCTTTCTGTTGAACAAGGTGTGCATTTGTTAATCCCAGTGAAGCAATACCCATCGCAGGGTATGATTCAGAGTATACGTGAAATTCACCTACATAAACCATGCAAAGTCACAGGTTTGAATGGTCACAGATACCATCAATGAACATGGGTAGAATTAAAATGCCCTGGCTGGGGATATAGCTCAGTGGAATAAGCGCTTGCCTAGCAAGCGCAGAGTCCTGAGTTCGATCCCCAGTACCACAAAAAAAAAAAAAAAAAAAAAAAAACATACAAAAAAAAAAAAGAATTAAAATGCCCTTTTCAAACTAGTCATGCTCACCAGTCTCTTGCTCTAAGTTTTACAACATTTAGTTATATTATGTTTAGAGATTATTTCTAACTTTCTGGTAGTGTTTTTCATACCAGTTTATTTTTCTTTACTCACCATGAACTAGGTAAAATTCAACATCCATGGGTAGTAGTATTATCAGAAACATTTGATGGATACTCTAGTTAGACTCAGAGATAAATGATTCTGTGAACATTCTGAGTAACTAAGAAATAATATACCAATACTAGTCTTACTTTATTAAGAAAACCAACAGCTACCTGTTCCTTAGGTTAAGAAACTGATGACTAGATTAAAGATACCGGGGGCTGGGGATATAGCTCAGTGGAGTAAGCGCCTGCCTAGCAAGCGCAGGGTCCTGAGTTTGATCCCCAGTACCGCCCAAAAAAAAAAAAAAAAAAAAAAAGATACCATACTATTTCTGTTAATAATTGGGATATAACAGAAAAAGCACTGAGCTTGAAAGTGATAGGTTCAAGGATGAATATTACCTTAGCTTTCATGAGTCATTTAACAAATACTGATCTGGAGCTTGACCTGTACGAGGTTATCGATCCCTGACTCTGTATGTAATGGTATATGAAATAGGGATGAAAGGTATAGTTCCTGCTCTTAGGGAGCCCCTGCCCTCAGGTAGCACCTAGGTTTCTAACACATAGGAAAACCAAGGCTTGCATAACAAAGGGAGAGTGTAGGAGAAAGCTGTGTGCTGTGCATTTCCTCTTTCTTTGTATTCTACATTCTTTTGTGGTAATAATCTCTCCATTCCTGAATGTGTGTGCGCCTCTAGTGACCAATTCCCATTAGGTGAGGTAGGATAGGAGAAATAGAGGAATGAAGAAAAAGAAAACTAATTTTTAAATTGTATTTTCAAGAAAACTGCAACCTCAGGACCCGATCAAACTTATCCAAGCTTGCAGTGCATTTTGTTTGTTTGTTTGTTTTCCAGGCAACTCACCCTAAAATACAAAGAAATACAATGACCTTGTGAAATGTACCCCGTCTTTCACCTGTAAAATAGGCTCTTGACTTTTACCTGTGGGAACCTTCACCTCTAAGTGGGGTCTGTGCTCTTCTTTTTATATAGTAGTGTCACCCCCAAGAATACATAGATACCCCAGCACCTAGCTCCAGTGCACTTTACCCCTTGAGTCTGCTGAGAAAATCTGTTTATGCCTGTCCCTGAGGTGTTCTGTGATGAAAGTAAAAAATTGGTGAATGTTCAGGGAGAGTGGGAAGGATGAATTGTTTTCCTATGTCCCCTTTGGGGAGACCTCCTTGGAGCTCATCCAGTGACACTGGGAAACTGAGAAGAGGATCTTCCCCTCCCACTTCAGTACAGCCATAGGCTGGTCAGGCTGGGCATGACACATAAGATTGGCCAATTACATACTTTTCTAGGATGTTGAGATTGGGCGGAGGGAATCTTTTGAGGGTGTTAATGACCTGAAGTGAGGTAGAAACATCTAGCTCCGATGCTTTTGGATATGAGATAATTGTGGCTTCTGTTTCTTGGCATCAGTTCCCTTGGATTGTGGGCATTTCCAAGCCTGTTCTCCCAGCTACTGTTGAGCCCTTGATACATTTCCAATAAATTCTCTTTTATTACTGCTACTTTGAGTCAGTTTCTAAAGCATGCAGCCAGGAATCATGAAAGTAGTATCACAATCTAGAGTGTGGGTGAAGGGAATTGTAGCTGGGACCACACGGTGGTTTGGAGAGGCCACGTCTAGCAGTAACACCGTGGTTTCAAAGACAAAGAGGAATTTCTTAAGTAAGAAGGCGGGGCAGGGCTTGGCAGGTAGAGGAAATAGCACTTGCAGAGGCTGGAAGGGTAGAACAGCTGCAGCTTGGTTTCACTCAGAGGAAATGCAAGTAGCTTTGGTGTTTGCTTTGAAATATGTATGCATACTTGTGCAGACAATCCTGACAGCTGAGGCCCCACAGTGTTGTAATGGATACAAGATAATCAGCTCTTTATTAGAAAAAATAGAGCTTTTGTCACTGTGATGGTACTTAACACAGGCACTGGCCTAGAAAAAGGGCCTAATGAAAGTGATGGGTGAGTTCAGTTGCTCTGGGATGTTTTCTCCAGGATTTTAGAGTTAGAAGAGCCCTGTCAGTTTGTGAATGCCCTTGGTGCCAGAGATCTACACCTCATCTGCAGAATGTCCTTCAAAACTGTACACATCTGTCTCTGAGTTTAGGCAGTATTACAAGGGGAACATTCCAGATAGTCGGGAGCCTTGTATATGTTTGTATGTCTCTGGAGAAGGAGAGACTAGGGCATCATTCCTGTCAGGTCTTTGAATTTTCAGTAACATTTTCTGCCCAGTTCCTCACTATCTTACTGATCTTTTATGTAACCACGCACCTCATTTCCTGTTGTTCTCCCCTTAAAGGTTATGAACATCAAGGTTGTCACCCTGCTTGGAAATAACAACCTTTCACATGCTTGACATTGATTGTTAAATTACCTTTAACTTTTCCTTCCAGTTCTCTTGGTCTACTTTCCAGCCTTTAATCATCTCTGTAGGTCTCTTCTCAAAATCTTATCCAAGTGCACAAAGTGTTTCTAAGGCAATTTTTGGTTTCAGAATAAACAACAAAGTTTCCAGGGTTGTTCAAAGTGGAAAAAATGGGATGACTTTCTAAGAAAAAAAATTTCTAAAAAAATATTTCAGGGTTTGGTGGTATATGACATGATACTACTACCAATTAATATAGGAATAAAGCATTCAATATTGGTTATTCATTTCAAGCTGTTACAGTTTAAAATCAGACAGTCATCCATAGACTTCTGAGAAGAACTTGGAAATACGAACTCAGTGTTTGCTGAGCCCTTACTATGTGTCAAGCATTTTGTGTGGCACCAGGGAGTCAAGGTAAAGGAGAGGTAGCTTCTATTGTCAAAGAGCTCATAGTTTAGTAGCTGAGGCATAAATAAATAAAAGACATCAAATGTGATCATAGAATGAAGACGACATTGAAGAAAATGGAGACAGAATGAAAGAAGATGGCAATACTAGGTGGAAAGTCAGGCTTGAGCAGATCCTTGAAAGATAAACAAGATACATCATGAGATAAACAAGGTTTGGAAGATATAAGGGAGGATGCTTCTTTTGCAGGTAGACAGCATAGCGAGGTAAGAGGTATAAAGGCACGGGATGCATGTGTGTTCATCAGTGAATTCAGGGTACAGTAAGCCTGTGGTAGGAGATGAGATTGGGGGAGGGTGTGAGACTACAGAGGACTTTATCTACTACTAAGTTTGGATTTTCTTAGGAAACAAAACCCATGCAGTATTTGTGTGTTGTCTTTGCATCACTATGACAAAAAAAAAAAAAACTGACATAAATGATTTACCAGAAGAAAAATTTATTTTGGCTGAAGTCCATGGTCAGTCCATGGTCAGCTGGTTCCATTGATGTGTGTTTAAAGGAAGACAGAACATTACAGTGGAAGGTCCAGAGGAAGGAAAGCTGCTTACCTTATGGCCTCTGAGAAGCAGAGAGAGAGAGAGAGAGAGACAGACAGACAGACAGACAGACAGAACCAGAAATGAAGGTGCCAGAGACAAGATACAGCCTCCAAGATCATGCCCCCAAGACTCACCTTCTTCAGTTGAGCCACACCTCTTACTAGCCCATATTGCTACAAACTAATGAATGCATTAATCTGTTGACAAGGTTTGTGCCTTCATAATCTGATCACTTCCATTATTGCACTGGGGAACAAGCCTTGATCAAGGCAAGCCTTTTGGGGAACATATTTGATGCAATGACACAGTAAGCAATATGGTATTTTGGGGAGAGTAACCGTCTAGTATAAAATCATTTAGCTAAGAAGAGCCTATTGGTTGAGACTGGGGTTGCAGGAAAGTTGACTTGGAGTCACATACGGCAAATGAAATGTGATAGTCTGATGAGAAATGATGTGGGCTTGGTGAGTCACAGCTAGGAGGGAAAAAGATGACTGAATTAATCTAGGTGACTATGAGGAAGTTCTATCAAAGTTGTGAATGAACAAATAAGGGGATGCTGTAAGACATGGTAGACAAGGTGTAGTCATCCTCTGTATCCTCAAAGAATTGATTCTAGCCTCATTCTCACCACTTTGTGGATATCCAGAATCAATCATGTTCAAGTCCCTCATAAAATTGGCATATGTTTGCTTATTGCCTTCACACTTTGTTCTGTACAATTAAAATAATCGCTACATTATTGACAGTACATAATACAATGTGTTTTAAATTAAGTAATTAAACTCTATTCTTTGAGGGATAATTATAAAGGAAAAAGTCTGTCCATGTTCTGTGTGGGTATAATTTTTCCTATCTTTGATTTGGGGTTTGTTGAATTTGTGGATGCAGATCCTGTGGATACAGAGGGGCAAACTGCTTCTCCAACTTAGTTTTAGACTCTCAGATGCCAGCTACTTCTACCAGACTCTAAATCACAGAGCTGAAAATTACAACTCTGCTTTCCAAAACCAGTGAGGAGAATCTTCCAGAACCAGTGTTCAGTTGGGCATAAGTGAATCAGAGAAGGAGCTCAAAGGAAATCAACAATTCTGCAAATGACTACATTTTGCATGTCTTGGTTACTTTTTTCTCATTGCTGGGACAAAACACCTGATGCCCAAAGTTAAGGAAGGAAAGGTTTATTTAATTCACAGTTTGTGGAGGTTTCAATCTATACATGGCTGGCTCCAAGGCAGAGTGGCACAGGGCAGAGGGCAACAGTTTATGGGGACAGAAGACAGCAAAAGTAACAAGAGCAAAAGGGAAGAGCAGCAGCAAGCAGCCTCTTTCCCTCCCTGATATTGTATGCAGGCTGCCCGCCCTGTTACACTCAGTGCGGGGTGGGTGTAGCACTCACACCCATAATCCCATTGGACCATGAGTCAATCAAAAACTCTAGAAGCCCTCCTCAAGATTGCATGAGGCTTTGGGGTGACATATAGACAGAAACCATAACAATCCACTACGGTCTACAATGAAAAAAATATTTAGTAGTCTGTGTGATTTCAGTATGTAAGACTTGCACCTGTGGATTGCACTCTGAAGTGGTAGCGGTTCAGGAGCAAGCAGACCAAGGGCTCTACTTTGCATTCATGGTTGTGAAACAATAAATGGTAGCTGCTGCAGTATATAGTTGTCAAGAAGACCAAATTTGCTGGCATTTTTGGCAGGTTGTGGCCTGTGGGGACAACCTTATCCTCACCTTTTGCTTATCCCTCCTTTCCCTGGGGCTGGAAGCTATGCGAAAGAGGGTGAAAGCAGAGTGAGCGAGGGCTGCTGAACCCTTTAGGTGACAACGACAAGGTCATTGTTAGGGCCTTGAGGTTGAAGGGGACAGTGTTGTCAAATCAGTGAACTTTCTTTTGGGGGCAACTTCTGAAAACCAATCTGAAAGTTTTTGTTATCAGGTTTTAGAAGCCTTACTATCGACACTTAATTATTTTTCTTAGGAATGTGCTGTTATCCTTCTAAGGAACAAAATGAACCATATTCAAGAGAATTGCTCCAGATGAACTCTTAGGGCTGTGATAGGAATGCTGGCTTATTCTCTGTGGTCGTTCTCTTTGTTCTCTAATAGCAGCAGTGATGCCAGTAACATCTACACTCCTGGTGCTTTACATAAATTAGTGTTAACTTTCACAACAATCCTGTAAGGTAGGTGTTATCTTAGAGATAACACATCTGAGGCCAAGTAGGCTGATTCTATGCACACAGCTGCATTGCCTGTCACTAGTGGAGCCAGCACCCCAAATTAGGTCCCTGTGACTGAAAGGTTTTGTGTCCTTAACCTGTTTCCTCCCAACCTTCTACAGCAGAGACTGAACAGCCTAGATTTATAGACATAATTTAAAGCTGTGTAAGCATTAGAGGAATGTAGTGTTTTTCTGACTTTGGCTGAGCTAGTGGGTAATTCCTTCAAGATTCTGACTGCAGCAGAGGAGACGAAATTCAGTGGTGAATCATCCTGCTGGCTGGCCTTCACCTCAGAGGCCAGTGTCCCTACAGTTGTTCTCTCTCAGGTTTTAACTGATGACCCTGCCAAGTTGCAGGCCCTGTGTCTAAGCCAGATGGCAAAGTGCACCTTGGATGATTGGAAGGAACTGGGCAGCTGCAGAGGAGCCTGCGTGGGTCGGATCACCCGGAGGCACGTGGACAAGGTTCCTTTTCGTGCACTCCCTTGGTGGACGGCTGATGCTCATTTCCCGCAGATGTACGATGTGATATCCCGACATGAGCTGTGGAGTCCATGCAGAACTTTGGTGTTGCTAATTAACCTAGTTTAAAAAAATTGATTATATGGGATTTTTTTTTTTCTGAACTTAAAGGATAATCTTGGATCATAAAGCCATTCAAAAGATAGTTTTTGAACACCTGTGGTACTTTAATCACTGTTCTAGGTACTCAGAATAGATCAGTGACTCAGAGATGTAATGATTGCCCTTGTCAACTTGATATGCTTAGTAGATAAACGCTATTTCTCTGGGGAAGGTCTTTAAAAGTAATTCAGCTCATTTTCTGAGTTTTATAAGAGTGAAAAGTACCAGGCTTTAGAGATGAAGATGAAATGAGACAATGCACAGTTCTACGTTTAGCATAAGATCAAGGCACACACAAGCCTTTTATCAATATGAATTTTACCGATATTAAAAAAAAGTGGAAGGCAGTCACGTGGCTGGCTGCCTAGGAGGTGTGAGGCCCTGGGTTCATTAGGCAGCAGCTCGAAATAATGGAACATATACCAAGCAAAGAAATAAAAAGAAAAGGAAAGAAAACGAGGCAAGGACTTAGAAGCAGAAGAAATTATATTTGGTTGTCAGAATTAGGTTCCATAGAGGGAATGACATTTGAGGTGTTTCCTAAAGGGTGGTAAGATCCTGGTGGGGAATAATAGGAGAGTCCCCTCAGGTGGGAAGACCAGCGTGGGAAATAGGCGAGCGTGTTTGGGGAAGGCCGAGGAGGCTGCTCCGGGAAACAAAGGCTGGGAAAATTGGCCTGGATAACACTGAGGAGGCTAACAAGTGGCTAAGTCTTGTTTTGTAGAAAAAGGGAAGTCCGTTAAGGTTTAGGAATATGAAAAAGACATGGCCAGAACCTTTCCTTAGGGGAAAGAAACTGATAATTTGAGGACTAGCACACGAGGCCCTTCATATCACTGTACATACTCTGTTAAAGAGCCTCCATTTTATAGGGGAAGCTGAGGTTTAAAGGGCTGGGGAAAATTGCTTAAGAACACAGAACTAGAAAGATATAAAACCCAACCATTTTAATATAAATGTATCAGATTTTGAAGTTTTCTTTCTCCAGTATCAGAGGTTTTAGAAGACCAGGTGAAAATTTACAAGAGGTGAGTGGAGAATACAAAAAAGAACTGAATGTTGAGGTTAGATGGGAATGATTTGCTGGAAATGGGTCTTAGAAAACTTTGTAATGGACTTTAAGAATGGATGGGAAGATGTGATAAAAGGGGGGAAAGGGTTAACAATAGAGATTATAACCAGATAGAACAGGGGTACCATTCATAGAAGCTGTAGAGGGGAAGAACCCGTTTCATGGAGGAAGAGGATGAGTTAGGTTTTTGCCATGTTTGCTTTGTGGTATCAGAGGGACATCTAGATATCAGGCCTCAAGATCATGATATAGGTCTGAACTCACGGCCAAAGAATTAGGAACAGTTTACATACAAGTGGTTTCTGAATTGGATAATACTGTTGGGGAGAAAGCGTATTTGGATAAGAGAGAGGTGCCAAACCAAGATTAGAAACTGGGTTTCAGGGTAAGAAAATCTAACAAAGTATTCAATTCTTATTGTTAAAAATATGATGACTGTAAGGGAAGTAAGTAAAGAGAAAACAAGTGTTTCATTAGAACCTGATATCCAAGAGACTTTAGGATGGAGATTTCAAAATGTTCCACAATGACTGCCACATTTCCTTATATATTTGTTTGGATAAGTCTTTTGACCCTTGCATAAGTGACCTAGAGTGGTTTCCTGGCATCACAGGGGTGTTGTGTGTCTCAGTCACTCTGTGGATATTCCTGGATATGAACTAGTATGACTCAAACATTGGCATTTCTGTTGGGGAATGTTTGAGCAGTATCTCTGAAAATTCTGGTTTTAGTGGTTATTGGCTTCCTGGAGAATGTCCATCGTGCTTTTGTCCTTCCTTTTCTTCCTGTCTTTGCCATCTGATGCTGGCAGGAGAACATAATGATGACTGGGACCCTGAGTGGAAAGACATTTTGGCATCAATCAGTCAGGTCTTCTGCACCTCGGGAGTGGAAGTGTATGTCTCTCTTTTAGGAATAAGCTAACAAACCAGTGCAATCCACCTTTGAGAGCTTTTGGAGAAATGCAAATTAAAGCAAATGATTCATAGATTACAAGTACGAAAAACAGGAAATGAGGGAGCAAGGCTATAATCAATCTTTAAAAATGGTAAGTCAACCCTCCCTTCCCACATGAAAAAAATTGGCTGTGAAGAGGCACGGTGTCCTTTCTAAACCACCAACATTCCTGAACTTATAAAGTGCTGGTTCGTGATGCTTTATTTGGCTGAGTCTGCTTTTATTTTTTCCCCATTTCACGTGCTTTCCTTCATTCATCTGTTCATGAGCTTTGCTTTGATCACTGGTCAGTTCCCAGAGCCCAGAACAAGGCCTGGTACGTGGGAGACATTCCAAGCATATTTCTTGAGTCCATGTGTCCTTATGTCTACTTTTCAGTGCGTTCATTCATTCACTTATTCATTTTCTTTCATTTATCAAATACATATGAATATTTTTAATGTATCAGATTGTGTGCTATTTCTTGGCAATAAAAAGATAAGCCAGAAGTTGTCCTTTTCCTAATTAAGCTCATAACTTAGTGGCATGACGTTGACACTGTAACAGACCTCTGCATGCTTGACGGACTATGGTATGTATGGAGGATGAAGAGAAGGAGGGGCAGAGGACATTAAGGAAGGTCTTTGGAAGAAGGAAAGCCCCCTTCCTGTACTTCAGAGATCTCCCGGTACTGATTATGTTTTGCTTTCTCTACTCTTAAACCTCTTCCTGTCTGCTGTGACTTTCCCACTAACCTTTAAACTTGCTCAAGCCTCCACAACGTTTAGCAAAACAACTCTTCTCAGCCCTGTGTCTGTACAGTGATCCTCCTCTCTCACCTACTTTTTTCTTAGTCTTTTCTTTTTGACTTTTACTCTTAAACCCACTGAAGACTGGCCCTCCCCCAAATTAATCTCAAGCAAATTCAACCATGACATCTTGGTTGCTCAGTCCAGTGGAGGCTTTCCAATCTTTTTCTTCTTTTGTATTCTTGGTTGTGTTTGCCACTGTGGACATCTCCTTTGTGGTGCCTCCTCCTGCCTTGGTTTCTCTGACTCCAACTCCTTTCCGCCCGCTTCTCTGAGTGCCCCTTCTCACTCTTCACTGGCTCTTCCTTCACAGTCATAACGTAAAGATCAGCCTCAGGAACCTTTTGTAACTCGGCCTATTCTTCTTGAGAAAACTGACCTGTTGTGATTCTAGTGCAATTTTTACCATGATGATGCTGGCACGGTTTTCTCCAGCCAAGGTCAGTCTTCTGAACACCAGACTTTATTCATGCCTTCAATTCCTCCATTCAAGTATATGTGGATCCTCAGTATGTGCTCAGTGCTGTTTAGACATGGAGGTTCAGCGCTGAACACAGTCTTTGCCTTTAGTGTAACTTCTGAAACACACAGGCATACACACACACACACACACACACACACACACACACAAAATCAGATAGTGAAAAGTGCAATGGGAAAAAATCAGACAAGAGTGCTGGGCAAGAGTATGGAAGGTTTTATTCTTTCTAAAGGGTGGTCAGTAAGTCCTCTCTGCTTAGGTAACACTGAAGTAGAGACCCGAATGAGGAGAGAGAGGGAGATCTGTACAGATACCTGGAGTGAAGTGAATACCAATGGTTAGAGAAATGAGCAGGTGGGAATGCTCATTCCTGTCCTCCTTCACCATCCTCAACTAGGCTGGGTAAGAAGTTCTAGATGTTGTGGATCTTCTACCCTGGGACTGGGGAGGAGGAGTAAAGGAAGAACTGCCGTTTCTATATTTTCCCTTTTTGGCCTTACACTCAGCAAATGGACTTCTTCTCTTGCTTAATGTAGCTGAGTCATACAGGTGGGCTAGGAAGAATTGAAATAGCCTCTAAATTACTGGCTATCCTAGAAGCCATTTGGCAATGATTATCTCCCCACAAAACCACTCCTCCACCCATGTTCTTGTTCTCTGTGACAGGCACGGGCATCCACCCTGTTGCCCAAGCCAGACACGTGGACATCACCCTTCCTTACCCACAGTATCTGCTTCATCACCAAGTTCCTGTGGGTGGCTTCTTCTCTGAAATCTGTCTTCCATATTGACCTCTGTTTTCTTTACCTCATGCCAGTCACGCTCAGCTCTGACTAGGATGTGTGCTCTGGCTGCTTTTGGTCCCCTCTTGTTAAAACTTTCTCAGATCTATTATCTGCAGGACAGCGAGGAGAGACGGCACTAACACAGAAATGTAACCCTTAACTTTTCAATGAATCCTCATTGCCAAGGTGAAAGATTCTCTGCTGCTGCCAGCACTCTATACTTCGTTCAGTCTGAGATATTTTGAGTTCCTGAAAGTAAATGTGTTCTTTTGAACCCCTATACATTGTGCTACTCCATTTACCTAGGACATTTTCTTCCTACTGCATTTACTTGGCTATTCTTACTCATCTTTTGGGTCATAGCTTGTCTTGGTACAATTTCTATTTTTATTTTATTTTATTTTTTTAATTTTAAAGACAAAAGAATGGAGACATATGAACCAGAATAAGCCATAAACAATACCAAAAATACAAAATTATACAGATTATACTAGGGAATTAGCACTGGATGTTGTATTACATAATGTTATCTTCACATTAGTTAGCACATAAACATTAAAGGAAATACCAAATTATAGAGAAGATAGCAGGGAATTAGCACTGGATGCTGTGTAATATAAAGTTATCTTCACTTCTGTTAATACAAAAATGATTGAGGAAATACAAAATTACAGAGAACATAGAAGGGAATTAGCTCTGGATGCTGTCCTACATAATGTTACCTTCACATTTATTGCTCAAATGTTACTTTCATATTTGTTACTCAGTTACACAGATGATGGCCCATTTGATCATTCAATTTTCTCCTCCCTCATCTCCGTTGCCCTACCACTCAATCAGTCATCTTCCCTGTGATAATAACTGTACTCCTGGGTTTATCTATACCCCTGGACTCTCGCCTTGAGAAGAGATATAGCTGCCTCAGACTATACTATAACATACATGGGTGTATACAAACTGCCATGGTCAGAGGTGGAAAAGCACCTATGCTCACGGTGGACTGCCCGGCTCCATCCCGTTGCGGTGCTATGGGTGGGGGCAGGCCCAGTCCGTGGGGCGCCCTCAGCACAGCCCACAGCAGAGCAGCCCCGGGGCTCACAGCGGAGCAGCCATGGGGCATGCGCCCTGTCGGGGTGCCCTCGGTGACCCGTTCAGCTCTGTCCCGTTGCCTCGATGCCAGAGGCCCTTTCTTCTCCTCCTCCCTCCTCCTGATCTTCAGTATTACCGTTCCCCACCCCTTGCAGCTGGGCATTGGATGAACTTACGATGCTTGGTATAAGGGCTTGAAATCTTCTCACTGTGTTAGTTCAGGGTATGAACTGAGTTTAAAGATTAGTTCCAGAATAGAGTTGGAGGATTTTCTCAGGTGTGCTGTATAGAGTATGTTGTTTGTCAGACTCCCGGTCTGTTGCTTTTCACCTACTTTGTTGCTATGGGTTCATGCAAGGTTCATATGTGCAAGCTGTAAGGAGACCCTCTTGGTGCTCACGTTAATAGTTTGGGGTGAGTCCTGAAGACCGTGGATTCGTCCCATTGTTGCCAGGAACAGGCGATGCTTGCTCAAGCCTCCGAGACTCAAGGTGCTCCCAGAGAGAGTTCAGGGTGGGATCTGAGGCCCGGCAACCCAGCTCGTGCTTCCTGCCTGATGTTGGAGTGAGAAGAGCATGGAGCCATGCGATCCACCTCCATCTGCATCTCCCTCCCATTGCGGTGCTGGAGCCCCTGTCCGCTCCTCGGCAGGATCCCCACTGCTCTCCGCTGGTAGCTGCTCACCCAGCAGAGAGGCAGGGGGCCACCGCCTCAAAGCATGTGCAGAGCCGGGCGTGGTGGGCTGTGTACTAGTTGCATTGATTCTGTCCAGGTGCTGATTAGGAAGGTTGCCGCAGGGTGGGGACTCTGCCCCACTGGCTGTTGTAACGTCTCATCCTCACACTGGGTTCGACAACTGCTCCCGACCACCACCACCTCCCCTCCTGGCTGCGCCCTCCCCTCTGCCCTCCCCTCTCCAGCCCTGGACCAGCTCTCAGAACTCCGCTCTCCTCTGGCCGAGTTGGGAGGCGTCTGTGAGCGTGGGTCTCCGAAGCTGAAGCTGTGAACGCCGGAATGAGGGCGTTGGCCAAGTGTGTGTTTGGAGTGGTGACTTCCTCCTTCTCCTCTCCCTCTGACTGCTCCATGGTGGATCTCTGATCCTTTCCTCCAGAAGAGGTTTTGCTTAGTCTTCAATTCCCTTTTCAGATTTTTCCTGAGTTTGATACCCACCTCTTTCCTTTCTGTCTCACATGTTGCTATATTCCTATATTCCTTTGTCTGAGTGGCATTCTTCCGGGAGGTTCTCTCTCTGCTGCCTACCTGGTTACCATCTTGAAGTCCTCTGATAAAATTTATTTAGTTATTTGTTACTTTCTAATGAAGTGACCATTACATTTCTAAAGTTCTGAAATGGCCAACAGACCATAGAAAGATACCACTTTCGGTTCCTGCTTGAAACCAACAATTTCTAATGCTATAACAAAACCCCAGGGCTGAGTATGTTACAAAATAAATATGTTCATTTGGCTCATGAGCCTAGTGGCTGCAGAGATCCAAACAGCACACCACCATGTCCTGGTGAGGGTCCCTGGGCTACATCACCATCTGATAGTGAGAAATGAAACTGGCTCTGTCCAGAAAGGGCCAATTTTCCAGGATTGCCTTGCTGTGGAAAAAATGACTTTCATGAGGGCTAATCAGGGTCCTGTGAGAGCTACATTTACTTCTTTTGCAGGTGATATATCCAGTGGCCTATTTACATCCTAGTAGCCTACTTCTTAGAGGTCCTTTACCCCTCAATACTGCTGTACTGGGGACCAAAGCTCTGGCACATGAGCCTTTGTGGGATGAACCACATGCAAACCATAGCAACTTGAGTATTATTTCTTTAAGAAAACTTCTGACTTCGGTTTAGTGCATCTTGCAGGTCCTCTAGCTGCCTCTAGTCATGTTCGGCACAGGACCATTGGGGATTGAACCCAGGATCTTTCACGCTGAGCTACCTTCCAGCCCTTTTTAATTTTTATTTTGAGACTGGGTCTCAATAAGTCAGGGTGTTGTCCAAGCTGAGCTTGAACTTCCAATCCTCCTGCCTCAGCCTCCACAAGTGTTGGGACTCCAGGCATCAGCACAAGTCATGGTTCTTATCACTGGACTCTGATCATCAGTTCTTTTGCTTATACCCCAGGTACACTGTGTGATCCCTTCGGGCAAAGACTGTGAGTCCATTTTGTCCTTACATGCTGTGTCTAAAAAGTGGGTGTTTCATACATAGTTATGTATTGGATGAGTGAATGAGTAAATGAAGCGGCACTTGAGCAAAATTAACGAATGAATAGGAATTACCTAGACAAAGGCATAGTGAAAACCCAGAGGGTTCTAGGTGGAGCATCCCGCTTCTGTAAAAACACAGAAGTGAGAAACATCTTCGTGAATGAGGCCAACTGTGAGAATTTGGATGTTTCTGAGACACAAAGACCAGATACAGAATTGGCTGGAGACTGGAGTGGTAGTTTTGAGAGACTAGTCAAGTCATGGCGGGGTTATGGGTCAAGCTAAGAGGATTAAACTTGATGTTGTGGGCAATGAGCATCTTACACGAATACTTGTAGATATTTAATGTGGGCAGCTTTATGAAGATTGAATTTGAAGATAACAGAAGGGGAGACTGGAAAGAATGGTTACAAGGCTACTAGTTCATTCCCGGATCTGCCTTACAATAGGATCATGTTTGTCATCATCATTTTGATTGGTACTTTTATGGCTACCAGAACTCTAGGCTCCCTGGGGTTACTCTTTGACCAGGACATGTTATTAGAAGAGGCTTTGAAGCTGAAATTAACGTTATTATTCAGTTTGATAGAGAAATTGTTTGGGTTGGTCTAACCTGATCACAGCACGTCTTTAGAAGCAGAGTTTTCTTTTGGCCGGCTGGTTGTGAAAGTCGCAGAGAATTGAATCATGACAAGGGAGTCAGCGTGAAGAAAATTCACGGGTGTAGATTCTGATGACAGAGGGATGAACACGGAAAGGGATGGAGCATGGACAGCCTCTAAGAGCTGGGACACCCCAGTGCTTGTAACCACCGTGGAAAGAGGCTTCAGTCCTATAACCACAAGGAAATGAACTTGGCCACTCGCTACATGAGCAGGGAAGCAGATTACTGCTCAGAGTTATCAGGGAAGGGCTCAGTTCTGTTGACACCTTGATTTCATCCCTGTGACATACAGAAAAGAGAACCCAGTCATGCTATGCTATGCTATGCTATGCTATGCTATGCTATGCTATGCTATTCTGACTGTATAGCTCTGAGAGAATCAGTATGTTTTGTTTCTAGAGCTTATGTTTACAGAAATTTGTTAGGTGGCAATAAAGCACAATACAGATCTCAGCAAAATGACACATAACTACTTCTCATTGTTCATGGAAGGACGTTAGTCAGATTTTTTGCATTATGAACAATTCTTTTTAGATTGAAAGGACAGTTAGTAGTGGGGCCTCACACAGGGCCAAACACCATACCAAACATTTGACAATTGAAATCTCGTTTTGTGTCGAAAACCACCTCATGGAAGAGGTACCACTGACTACCTCTGTTTTACAGTTGAGAAAAATGAAGTTTGGCAAAGCCAAGTCATGCCACTAACAAATCGGTAGAGCTGAGACTTGACCATGGCTCTTCCTGGGTCATCTAGATAGACCAAGACCTGTCTAGGTGCAATGATTCCATTAGCACTGGTGACCTTTACTTGATTCTCCGAGGAGGGTTTGATGCACTACTTTACAAGCCACAGGACTGGACAATGGGAAAAATTTTCAGGTTCAAGATTATACTCTTTCTGTTCAAGATGGAGTAGATAGATCTCACGTTGGGCACAGAAGATTAGGGAATCAGCCTGGATGTGATATAAATTTATTTTTGTTTGTATTGTTTTTTATAACCTAAACAAGGAGAAGGAAGAAGGCAATGAAAAGTGACTGGAGGGAAATGGTTAGAACTAACAAAAAAAGTGGGTTGTGGTTTAGTCACAGATGTATCCAGTTTGGCAATTCCCTGCTTCATGTCCATTCACGCATGGACAGGTGTCCTTCTTTTTCATGTGTTACAGAAAGCTTGAGGCTGTCCACCTTATGCCAAGAAGAAAACAAGCAATTAAATATTTTAATATTTCCTGCCTGTAAACGGTTCTGTTTTATTACTCTAAACGCACTGGATTTCAAAGGAGGTGTGAAAGACTTCTGAGCCATTAATAAAAGGCTGCAGCTGCTCTGGGAGAGTGATGCTACATATTTTTCAAAGGAATGATTTTGGCCCAAGCGCTTCAGTCCACAGCTTGCTGATTTACGATCACCCCGGAACTGATACAAAAGCATGAAGCAGACACTCACAGTGCTTCGGGAGTATATTCAGGCAGAATGCAGACAAGGACTTTTCCTTGGGGAAAATATAAAGGCATAAGGGGGAGAAATATTAAAGCAGTAGAATCAGCACAGAAAAGAGGCACCTTATTCCCAGAGTGAGCCAGAGTCAGTCGTGAACTTCATGTGGTTCGTTTTTAAGAGTTCCTCTTCGAGGGAACAGAATGAAGAGTAGAGATTTGATCATTTATTTATTTCCATTTTTGAGATATTCAAATAGAGACATATGCTAAAGGAAAAAGGTAACTATTAAGATGTGCCTCTGCTTTCCTTCTCCTTATAGGAACCAAACTGCTACTTCTCAAAGTTCTTAGACTTCATTTAAAAAGTGGTTTGTTTTTCCTTGAATGGGATGGTGTGTAACAGAAGTGAAAGGATGAGACATGCTGGAGATTCATTTCAATCCAGTGAAGCTTCATAGAGGTCTGCCACATGCAAGGTCATGTTTGGTGCTGAAAGATTCAAAGAAAATTGCTGCCCTTGTCCTTTGTCTTATGGAGCTGGCTGGCTTTCCGCCTGGACATGCTGAAATCTTTCCGAACATGCCATAAGGGAATTCGTAAACTTCAGTCACTCCAATGCCACTTTCCAAATTTTGGCTGTGAATCACCTTATTAGTTTCTTAAAAAAAATCCAGCTCACAGTATGCTTAAATAAATATATCATCATAAGCAATGATATCTGTGAAATCACAGATTTAACGTGTTAGTTGGGTCTTTTCAAATGTACATTCAAATATATGAAATAATATCTTTATCTGAAACTTTTGGGGCCAGAAGCTTTTAACAATTTGGAACATTTTTGTATTTTAGAAATGTAATAAATTACATGTACTGTATATTTTGTAGCACACGTGGGGGGGTGGAAACACCCTACAATCAAAGATCAGCATTTTCAATGAAACAGCTGAATACTTTCATTAGGTAGAACGTGGAATAATTAAAGAAGTTAAATAATGTCATATCCACTAGAAAACTTTTGGCTTTCAAAGCTTTTTAGGTTTCATAATTGCAGATAAGGAATTATGGATCTGTAAAAAAGTCTGTATCACAGTGAACAAAGCTCTCAGTAATGTTTATGCATGAATCATTTCACCTTTTCTTTCAGAGGTATAACTGGGCTGAAAATTTTAGAAACATTTTTCCTGAAGTATAAGTATAGATATAAAAAGACCTTAAAGAGCACTGATCCTGGCTGGGAGCGGAGACACACTCTTGTACTCCAAGCTGCTCTAGAGGCTGAGGCAGAAGCGCTATGAGTTCAAGGCTAGCGAGGTTAGAGACGGTCCTGCTTCAAAATAAAAAGATCTGATGACGTCGGAGCTCAGTGTGCGGGCCTGGGTGGAATGGCCAGCAGTGAAGGAGAAAAGGGAGCACCTATTTTAAGAATCCAGCCCAATTGCTTTATATATAAATCACACCTTTCTCTCTCTCTCTGTTCCTCTCTCCACACAAACACTCACTGGCTTCCTTTGCTCTCTCCCCAGTTGATATCCAGTCCAGCACTTTGGTAACCCATTTTGCGTTCCATGAACAATTTACATAAGTTAAGTCAACACAGTGTATGTTCTGTTATACCTCTCTTTCTTGTTCACTATGAAATGTGTGAGATTCTTCCCTGTTATTTTCTGCCAGTTGTTTGCTCCTTGTTGTGTAGTATTCCTGCACTTTAACTGCCTTATGGCCTGCTACGTGTAAAAATTTTAAGTCAATACTTTCTTGGCTTGGGGGATTCTCTTTGTCTTTAAGAGAGAGTCAACCGCAACAAGAAAAGTTATACTTTGGGGGAATTTGAAAGCAGTTAATAGTGCTCACCAAGGTCATAGCCCTTTATGCAGACTCCGAAAATACAGCTCATTTGAGAGGCTATATATAAATACTGGTTAGAGTCCTTTCCCCTCCTGTTGTCACCACTTTGGTGAGTGGATGTAAGCTGCTAGCTTCATCAAACAAAATAAGGAACAGGAGATTGTGCAGAAACATTTTGATTTAATTTTTGGATAGTGTAAAATTTGCAAAGAGGAAATTAAAAACCCATATAGTTATCCCGCCAGATGATGATAAGACATGAAAGCATCTTCTAAATGAATTTTATACTAAATTTGGGATGGCGCTTTATGTTCAGGCCAGCTGTGTGTAAAACGGTGTGAGCAAGGATGAGTTGGAAGCAATCACGGGCAGTTTTCTACTTTCTCTCAAGTTTTAAATAAAGCAGCCTGACTTCATTTAAAACATGTGAGTTGGTGTGAAATCCTGGAACACGAGAAAGACTCCTCCAAATACCAAAACACGTTCCTGAGGCAAATAGAAAGGATTGTCAGACTTTGCTCCTTTAGATCAATACAGAGAATTGAGAGCTGAATGATCCAAAGCAACTTGGAAACTACTTTTTGGGGGTCTTATAAATTATTGCACTGTGTCCTTGCCTAAACCACTCTGTAGTGGCTATACAAATTCTCGGTAATCTTAATCAGAGTGACTAAAACACATTGGAGAGCTTCTATATTCATTTGATCCACATTTTCTCATGAAAGACAAAGTAGCAAATTAGATAATAGGTTCTGGGATCAGAAGGACCTGAGTATTCTAGCTGCACCTTCTTAGTTTAACATCTCTGATGGACACCTCTGGTGCTTTGATTTTGCTTGGTTAATACACAGAATTGTCATATGTGAACCATCTGAGAAAGAACCATGCCAGAGAATTTGAAAGGAAGATCTACAGGTATGTAAAGAACCTGCTGCCTCTTACTTCAAAATACAAGAGCTAACCCTTAGTAGGCCAGCTTTTGCGGGGGGCTCAAGGTATACCATGAATCATTACTTTTTCTGGATCTTTTTTTTGGCTGGAGGTTGCCAGGGAATTTTCTATGATGCTTGATTGGTATGAGTTTCCCAAGAACTCATCAAAATACCAATTGCATAGCCAAGTGATGAGACAAGTGTGCTTCCTTGCCATTAGTGTGAATGCTGGGATGGTTTCCGGAGAACGAGTTGTTTGACAGGTTGAGTAAGGGTGGGGAGAGGAGCAGGGAGAAACACACTCAAGTAAGTGTTCATTACACACACTTGAAAACTAATCGTTCTTCAGGGATGGAAAGGCTATCTCCAGAAAACACCAGCCAAGCCACTTAAAATCATCTACAAAGCTTGCTGGCCAGTTAGGACAATAATGCTGAGAATATTGCAATGCACACTTTATTTGATTATATTTTGTTTTATAGACTGCTTGATGATTATTATAGGTTAAATTTGGGGCCAGCATCCCCCTGCCTCACCCCGGATTATTTTCCTTTGCTCGCTTGTACAAATGTAAGAATATTTGTCCTAAGAAGTGTATACTAGGATCTTAAAACTATATCACTGGACCAGAAACAAAATGAGGTTTACTTGGGTCTTTTTTGAGAATTGCTTGATTTAATCAAGTGTGGCCTGGGCGAAGTGGCTAATAAAATATCAACTTGATTTTAAGGGTACAGCTTAGGAAGTAGATAAACTGTTTTATTTGTCTTGATGTCTAAGATGATTATTTTTTCTGCAAAGGAGATTAAAAATTTACTTGTTAAAGAGAAATTTGAAGAATGTGAGATGTAACAAATCATTTTTCTGATTAGGGCAACAGTAACTCCTTTACTCCCAAAATCTTTGTAACTATTTTTTATTGTACACCCTTAGTTCTCCACTAGTAGGAATTATGATGAATTTTACAAGCATTTATTAAGGATTACATTAAAATACACAAGCACTATGTTTGGTGCTTCATGTATAAAGCTGAACATGATCAAAGTCTCTTTATTGATAGCTCTTACCTTTTTGAATTTGGCTCCGTTAAAATACTTGGCCCTATGGCCCAAATCACTATATTTAAAAGCACCATCTGGAAAGGAGCATCATCTTGTTGCTCAGTTTTCAAACTACATGTATGACACCTCTTTCGAGATGTTGAAATGCCAGAGTACATTTTATTTTACTGAAGCATCTTTTTCTTTTCCTTTTAAAGCCTTGAACACCTGTTTTTTTCTGGGGAAACAATGAGTCTGGTTTTGGGCTTTTTATGACCAAGTTAAGTAACTTAGAGCTTTGGTGCTAACAATGAAAGTGAGATTCCCTTTCACAGAAGGGCTTGCCCCTTGGATGTTGACGGTTCCAGTCTCCAGTTGGGCTGACCCAACAGGTTTGTACTTAAAGCTTTGAGCACTGTGAGTCAGACGGAAAGGAAGAGAGGGAGAGCATGAGCTCACTGCAGAGGGCTGGTATTAGAGGAGAAAAGAAGAATTGTTTGTTGGACCCAAACCAGAGCAAGGAGTGGCTGCTATTCCAGCATGAAAATATGAACACTGTGGGGGAGTAGCTGAAACGTTTGGGGAGTTGCCTTCAGGGCCTCACAGCTAATCTTCCATAGGGAGCAAAGTCGCCTTCAACAGCGAGCTAGTTTGGGAATCCTTTTCCTCTTGGCCTTTCTCTGGCTGGAAACTTGACTTGAGAAGAGGGTGCCTCGCCTCTGCCCTTGACTCACCCACACCACATTTCCTTTCATCCAAACACTCTCTGAAGTGAGGTCACACTGGTGAACTCATCTGGATTTAAGAGCTGAAAGAGCAAAGAACTTCAGCATGTGAAGATGTGCCTGAGTGCCCATAGTGCGGGGAGCTGGATGGCACACTGCCTTCCGGTGCTGCCAACACTTGGATCTAAATAATATGATGTAAGTGTTCAGACATCTTCCCACTTCACCACTCACCCCCACTTTCAGGTGGACAATGGTTCAGATTCTCCTGGAACTAAGGTTTTCTTTTTTTAACCAGATTTTCTAATCAAATGAAAAATGGCCTGGGCTGATATCTAATCTCCTTCTTACTTTTTACGGACAGTTAAGAGAAGGTCCTTCATTAATTAGGACCTTTTATAGTCAAGTGAAAGAAATACAGCCTGAGCTTTCTTGGGAAAAAAGAAATATAACTGAGTTTGTGGGGCCACTGGAAGTAGACTCGGAAAGCCTGTATCTCTTCTGGATTTTCTTCTTTTCAACATGTCTTCTGCCCAGCTTCTTCAACAAAGTCACTTCCTTCACCATGCTTTCAGACTTCGATCCTAAGCCTTAATAACTGTACGACTTAGGTCTCTCTAGAGGAACATGACTAGTAGAAGATATATGTGTGATTACACAAGGGAATTTATTAGGTAAGTTTATACTATCAAAGGTGGGAGAGTCCACAGTCTCCATTTATGAGATCAGAGATGGCACACTACGTAAATGCTAATCTGTATCCTAGAGCTCCACAGGACCCAGTAGCTGCTCAACCCACCGAATGGAAGCCACAGAACCAGAGGGATCAAGGTTTAGTACCAGTACAAGGTCAGAGGTCTGGAAGCTCAGCAGAGGGTCAGCACTTCGAACCTGCTGGAAGTCTGAAGGAAGTGTGGACAGATGGTCAAAGGTGACGGTGCAGAGTGGGCCTCTTCCAAAGGGGAGGGCCACCTTCTCCTCCTTTCCTTCTGTAATCCACCCGGTCTACAAGCCATCTGCTTAGTGCCACACATGTCCACAGCGGGTCTTCCCCACTCAGTTTGCTATTTTACTTGCCAACTATCCATTGATGTGCCCAGAACTACCTTTTACTATGGCAATCCGCTAAGCTTCTTAATCCATTGCATTGACATATCATGATTAATGGTCACATTAACACAAAGAGATGGCCCCTTTTCCTAAGGCCTGAATATGCAGATGTTCAAGAGATCTGGCCCAAGTCACATGTTGCCTCTTTGACCTGTGAGTGGCATATTGTGATTGTCATTGGCTCTTGCCTGAGGCACGCCTGGGAGTGTGTGGGAGGAATATGCCCTTCTCTGCCCCTACATGTTAAGGAAATAAAAATAAGCTAGAGCTGTGCCAAGAAGGAAAGGCACTAGAAAATAGCATATACATATTCATTTTGGACATAAAATCAACTGAGAGACTGAATTCTCAAGAGAAGCTGAACCAGTAAGAATGATAGGAATTGGCTTACATGACTATGGAGGTCAAGAAGTCCCATGACTTTCCATCTGCAAAGTGGGGAACCGGAAACCCGGTGCTGTAATTCAGTCTGAGTCTGAAGGCTTCCAGACCAGGACAGCCAATAATATAAAGCTCAGTTCTATTCAAAGAGTCTGAAAATGGAGGAAAATGCAAAACAACAGAGCAAGCGTGTCTGCGTCTGAAGGCCGGGGGGAAGGAGGGCCAGTGTCAGAGGGAGAGGGTCCACGCTGGATGTCTGAGCCCGAGCAGAATGAATTTGCCTTCCCCTCATTTTCTGTGTTCTCTCAAGGGCCCCAGAAGGTTAGATGATGCCTTTCCATGTTGGTGAGAGAATTTTTTTTCTCAGTCTACTGACTTAAATGTTAATCTTTTTTGGCAACGTCTTCACAGACGTGCTCAGAAATAGTATTTTACCACTTATGTGGGCCTTGCTTAGGCCAGTTGCATCGCCACATAAAAGTAACCTTCACAAAGATATAAAAAGGGGAATTTTAGCCGAAACTGGGTTTAGAAAAGCCATGAAGTACATAGTTAAACACCAATTACCCTGGAGTTGGTGGTATAAATTTATGACTAGATCCCTCTGGTTAAACTTTTAGTTTTTACTGTGGGAGGGAATATCTAGCACTGAGTGTTCATTTCATGAGGGGATGAAAAACAAAAGAAAAATCCTGGCCTCCCCTACATTCATACCTTACATCAGAGTCCCAAAATAAAACTAATTCGGCTGATTTTATTTAAAAGAAAGTACGGATCTGATGACTCAGTGAAAGCTTTGGTTTAAATCCAGATCTATCTTAATGCCAGAAAAGGGGACTCTTTAATTTATGACTGAGTTCTCTGACAATGGTACTGCTCTTAAAGATGTCAATCACTCAGGGCTTTTATAAAAATTCAATAAGTTTCATGAGTAGGGTGCCTAATATTTTTGCCTACAAGTGGCCATACAATATTCCCTTTCCATGTTTTCCCTTAGTGTTCACTATTTGCTATGCTGGTAATCTTTGTATGTTTTCAGTGTTATGTTTTGGCAAAACACTTTTTCTAATTAACTCCACTAAGGGAAAGAAGTTATCAAGTTTGGGTTTGTAAGTGGGAGTAGAATGCAATGACCAAGGAAAACTGAAGCGTTAAGTTGGTCATTGGGGAATGTCCAGTTCCAGGAATGAGAGCAATCTTAGGGGCCTTTGGCAATGTTTTCTGAGCTTGGATAAAGAAGTGAAATGCAGAGCACATCTGTGTCAAAATGCACTGGTAGAGCTGCAGCCTGGGCCCCGCATTTGACACTCCTGGCACGAGGTACCCTGTATGTTTCCGGACCATGTACCCGGCCTCTCCAGTCCTCACACCAGCTCCATGCGAGATGCCTAATTGAGAGGTATGTGATCAACATCGAAGGGCTAGTTAATCCTCATCACTTTCTCATAAGAGAAAATGGATCTGGTTGCTACAGCCTTTTGGTTCAGGAGAAAAGAAATAGTTGATAAGTTGGGATATATGCCTGAGTTACAGGATCTATGGGTTCAAAGGGCGATTATCCGTTAAAGTGCACAACTCAGATATGAATTGTCTCATCGTACATACTTGTTTTGATTGGTCTGTTTAACTTTTCACTTTGAAAGCAGGCATCAGTTAAGCTTTTCCGGTGCAGACATCTTTAATAACAAACACAGGTGTGTAATGCAAAACTACCGATAACAAAAACAGTTAGATGGGAAAAGGTAAATGTACCTAAGCAAATGCACATTACAAGCTTCTTAACTCAGATACAGACACATAGACTGAAATATAGAGAATTGTAGAAGAAATGGAACAAAAACCTGAAATAACTTCCCCTTATCTGTCTTAAAATAGGCTTCAAATTATTAATGCCTACTTTCTCTCCTGGGTGTAGTTTTCTTTTGATCGCACTAGTTTTCAACTGTAGTTTTCACTGACAAGATGCAAGATATGCAGCAACTGCTAGCACAGGCTTAAGCTTTAATACAGCAGTTTTCCATTCTATCACCGAGAACTCAGTAACTGCAACTCCTGTGCTGGGGCCTTTCCTACTGCTGTTCTCAAATTCCGTCGCACAGATTGACACAGATATGTGGGAATTACTTAGCATGGTATATAGTACCCTTTATAAGCTGACCCAGCCAGCCTACTCTTCCTTCTGGACTTGGAGTCATTTGACTTCACGCACCAGAGACTTTAGTAAAGTGGGTTACTCAGCATTTCACGACTGCGTAGTTTTACATTTACATTCCTGTTTTTAGCTGTCTTTTTTGGTAGCCTGGTGCGCTCCTATATATGTACCTGAGCCCACTTTAATGGCTGCTTTTTTTTTTTTTTTTTCGAAATCTTCAGGACTTCTCACAGCACTCCTCAGGCTACATCAAATTCTGTATTGACCTCAGAATACCACACTATGTGTTTTTGATTATCAGTAGAGTGGAATTGCATTTTGATCTATAAATTTGCTGTGTAAAAAAATCATACGTTTATTCCCCCCCCCTTTTCCTTCCCTTGTTCTTTCTTTTTTTCTTTTCACTTCTTTCCTTTTAAAACTTTAACCGTACACCCTGGGCTCTTCTGTCCAGTTCCTGCCCCACACCTCCCCTTGGGTGTTTTATCTCAGCCTGATGAGAAAGGAGGTTTGGGTCTCCCTGGGCTCTTCCCCACCTGCTTTCCCTTCAGTCTCCCTCAGTTCAGTCAATGGCAGTTCCATCCTCTGGTTGCTCCGGTGGAAAAACCCCGTGCTGTTTGTGCTGCTCTCTTCCCATCACCCCCCTACAGGAAATCTGTCAGGAAACAGTGTTGACATTACCTTTGAAATATATTCAGAATCTCACCTCCTTGCACCGCCTCTACTTTTACCGTATCATCTCCGGTGGATTGTCGTAGCCTTCGAGTAATCTTTTATTGTCTAGAGTTTTTAACTACTGACATATACTTAAGTTACTTTCTTACTCTGTGAGTTGCTTATTGCCCTCGTCCCATCTAGAAAGGAAGCCCCCCCCCCGCGGGGCCTGATATTCTTTGGTTTATTCCTGCTGTATTCCCCGCACCTGGATCCAGCCACATTGCACATAATAAATACAGTCACATGTGCTGCTTAACATGGGGATGCATCCCGAGAAAGGAGTCTCTGTATGATTCTTATCACGAAGTGAAGGAGATAGAACGTATTTATACAAACTAAGACATCGCACTGTAGTGTAGCCTTATGCTGCCTCTGTCACGTGTTCTGTCCACCACTGACTGAGAGGCTGTTGTGGCCTCATCTCTTGTAGCTCTTGTTTCCCCATGAAGCGCTGGGCGAAGGATGGCAATAAACCTTCATGCAGTGACAGTGCACTGGACGGCTTGCCTTTTCTGTCTTCAGCCCATCCCAGGCACTTCAGAGTATCTCAGTGGGTGAGGTTTCTTTACATGTCTGTTACTTCCCCTTTGTCGTTAAGCACAGAGCCCTAGGTCCTGCTGAGGGACCTGTTGAGAGTCCTTTGCTGAG
This sequence comes from Dinomys branickii, assembly GCA_004027595.1. Lineage (NCBI taxonomy): Eukaryota > Metazoa > Chordata > Mammalia > Rodentia > Dinomyidae > Dinomys > Dinomys branickii. The sequence goes on along the minus strand of PVLD010009813.1, from coordinate 5,830 downwards.
GAACCAGCCTCTCTCTGTTTCCTATCACCGGATGTTGGCCCTCTCTCTGGGGAGCCTGCACTGGGAACTGCACCAACCCCATTACCTGACCTGTTCATATCTAGCTGCCTCCTTTTCAGTGTGAAGCAACCAATGTCCTTCTTCTTTGTCTCTTTAGGGCGTTTTCCCTTTGCTCTCCTCTACAAAGCTGGTTAGTTTTTCTTCAGTGAACTCAAGCTCTTCCAATTGATAAGCAGCACCTTTGTCTTCAAAGCAGCTTCTGTGTTCTCCTCTGAAGAAAACTTGTGAAACGTGAGGGTCACTAAGCGCCAAAACACAGCTTCAGAACAAGGTGGCCATATTCTTCCACTGTTCACACACATACTTGAATTTTAATTTTACTGTTCTTGGCCAATCCTTGGGTGTTAGATTATAGAAGTCCTTGTGTTCTTGGGTGAAATCACACTTTCCCTTGGTGGATTGTAACTTTAATACATATTTGAATTTTATTCAGAATTTTGCCCTCCTGATTCTTATTTGTCAGTTGCTACGTCAGTAGCAGTTTATGTGTTTGTGTGTGTTACAATTTTAGTGCTAGGATTTATGCCAGCTTTGTAAATTAAGTGAGGAGAATTTATGTATTTTTTAAGGGAATAATTAAAACAATAAAAATGATACAGAATTTCAAAACAAGATGATAGGAAATTAATAATGGGTATTATATCGCATATTGCTATCTTCAAAGTAGTTGCTCAGACTACCAGATATAGGCATGCAAAATTGATCAAAACAATATAAGCACTGACTGTTCCTTTCAATGAGCTAATAGAAATTAGTAGTAGGATTATCTTAGCTGTCTTGTGTGTGTGTGTGTGTGTGTGTGTGTGTGTGTGTATTCCCCCTTCCTTCTTTTCTCCTTTCCCCCATCCCAGTTGTTCTCTCCATTTGAGCAGCTAGAGCTGTTTATATGATGTGACAAATATCTATTTCTTAAATGATGCATCATACATAATAATATGTAATACAACAACCATTGTTAATTTCCTATCACCTCATCTGAAATTCTGTTGCTTTTATTGTTTTTGTACTGTAAATGTCTCTGTGTTTGTTAATATGTTTTCATTCTTTTATCTTTAAAATAACATAAAATAAAATAAAATAAATAATATGTTTTCATTCTTTTATCTTTAAAATAAATAAAATAAAATACAGTGGGTTAACTCTGAAGATGCTGGTCTTTCTTTTAGAATTATTTTTTTCAAGAGATAAATTTATTTATTTTAAATTTAAAATCTATTTAGTCTCTTTGTAAATTTTACTTTACCATTGGGTCAGAACTGTGTATTTCACTGAAATTTTAAAATTGAATGCATTGAGCAGTCCATGGAATTATTTCCAGAAAGTGATGTCCTCTGAGAGTCTTCTAGATGATTTTTTTTTTCCTACTTATGCACTGGCTTATATACTTTGAAAAGTTTTCTCTTTATTCATTTTAGAAGTCTCTCTTTTTGCTTACTGTTTCTAATCAGACGGTGCGTGGATTGACTTTAACTTTCCTCAGTGACACTAGATGAATCCTTTCCTCTGGCCAAAATTGGAGTTTGATGGATTCTAGTAGGTAATTGTGAGGTGTACATGCTCACCTCTTGGGACTAGGCGGCCTTCCTCTAGATCAGCTCTCTGCACAGGAAGGGAACTGGCCCTACCCCTAGTCTCTACTTCTCTGATTCTCTGAATACGCTTTTCTTACAAAATAGTTGTTATATAGGTTGTTAAGAGAACTTATCTGAGAAGTGTATTTTCCAGAGAAAAGGATTTAGGCATTGATGAGTAGAAATTTAAACATGATTCCTTCCTGTAGCTTATGTGAAAATTGTGACATGCATGGTGAACATTCATTTCCCCAAATTCTTTATTTACACAGTCCCTTTGAAAACCATTTCAAAATGTGATTCTGTAAACTTTATTTTGGGAACTCTTCTGTAATAGATCAGAGGACTTGGAAATATCTATGCTAAGAACAAATGGTTAGAATGCTTTCTGTATGCCCTCGTATCCAGTGTTCACATATTTCTGTTTCATAAAATTGGTCTCCCAGTGGTTATAGGATGGTGTAGGGTAAAGACCTGATAGACTTTAGCCGCCTCAAAATGCCAAATAGTGAAAGACCACCATCTGCGGGTCTTGAACTTAGAGACAAGGGGTTGGGGGAAGAAGAAAGGAAACTGTTATGGACCCCTACTTTGTTCTTCCCCAGAATTTTTAGGGCTGAAGTACTCTGTGTGAGCAGAGGAAGCACGGATACACTGCTGAGGTTTTCAAATCCAGCTCCACTGCTGGGCTTAACAGAAATCACCAAGAGATTCTTGAGATAGGATTCCAGTTTTAGTTCATTGAGATATAGTATCTTTTAGGAAATGGAGCGCAGAGAAAGAGAGAGAGACAGAGAGACAGAGAAAGAGAGAGAGACAGAGAGACAGAGAGAGACAAAGAGACAGAGAGACAGAGAGAGAGAGAAGGCGAGGGGAAGGGAAGGGAAAGTAGAGGAGAGGAGAGAAAACGAGTGAGAAGAGAGAGAAAGAATATAAATAACAAAGAGGGGTAGAAATCCTGTGACTCCTGATATAATCCCCATAGCTTTCACTTATTTTGGTCCCTAGACAAATATCCTTAAAAATAGGCCTCTGACGCTGCAAAGACAGAGGCCTGCTTTGCTGCCCGCATAGGGATCCTAAGCAACATTTAAGAAGCCATCCCTTTGTTAATCTATCTTCTATCATCAGCATCCATTAGACTACATATAGTAAGTTTTCATGGCCAGCAAACTGTGAACAAATCATTACCTTCAGTGCCCTTGCTTGGTCCTCTTTGTAGGGAACTTAACAATGTAGAGAGGAAAAACTCCAAGAGTTTCAGACCCCTGCTGTTCGAAGTGTGGTCTGAAGATTGGCGCTGGGCTACTTGTGCCTGTCTGCAACAGAACAAGTACAGAGATGAAGAATTTTTCTGGCAATTTGACACTACTTTGGTTTCCAAGTGCGCGATCCCTGAATGGGGTAGAGATCGGTTTGGATAGGGGTTGTTGGACTCAGTGGCAGGTGACACAAGCTGTGCCCTACTCACGTTCTTATTCTCTGCTACGTGTCTGAGAAGCCCAGGCTTGAGAGCTCATCAGCTTTCTCCATCTCCCAAGCTCTGCTGGAGGCCTTGTACATTTTGGGTTTTACTTGCTTTCCCCAGTTGTACAGAGATACTCCTCCCATCTCCACTAACCTTTCAAGACTCATGGCCTGTGATTCAAATCCAAATCAGTTGCAGTCTGCAAAGGACCCTTTAAGAAGGAGAAACAGGGTTTCTTTTCTCAGCACCTCCACTAAACCTTCTTTCGAGTGACAGTGACAGAATGCTACATAATCTTCCTCAGCTCACTTGTAGTTCAGTTGTGTAACAGCAACACGAGCACGAATTCAAGCCTCTCACTCACTGTCATAGATATGCCAAATATATCTCTGGCTTGCATTTAAATCAGGAGGCCAGGCTGTTCCGCTAAGGCCCAACATAATGTGGCATAAGTCAGGTCCTAGGGATGTGATAATTATTTAGCATCATCTGTTAAAATTTCACACTCCTGGAACTATTAAAATGGATTTTTTTCTCTGAAATTAAAATTTATTTATTTTGGTTCCTCAGTAGAACATGTCATTTGATACCTTGGGTGTGTTGTGCTCACAACAGTGAACTGAATTATTGGGAGTATGTTACAGGGATTCAGTGAATGAAGTCTCCCAGTGAATTCACCTAAGGAGATGCACGTTCTGCAAGAGTGTGTGTTCTGGGTGGGAGATGCAGCGCAGGGGTGGAGCCCTTTTCTGGCATGTGCAAGGCCCTGGGTTTGATCCCTAGCACTGGATAAAAAGAGCATGTGTGTGTTTGCCATGTGTGCTAGATCAGTATCTTTGCTACTGATTTTATTTCCATATTTTTGCTAAATCAAATGCTGAGCTAATAAAGCCCAGGGTTTAACATTCTTATGGGATTCAGGTACTAAATAGAATTTGTTCCCAAGTGCCCCAAACAATAAAATATGCATAGCCCTTTCTTTCTGTTGACAAATCAAAATCTTTTTTGTTTTAACTAAAACCACTATTTTCCAATATTCAATTTTGTTTCTTTTTAAAGCTTAATTATCCCCACTGTTTTTTAGTCATTCACTTATTTTTCATTTAAGGAACATTTGTTCCTATTGTAGGTCTACTATCGTACTGCATGCGTGTCCACCTTTATGAAAAGATCCATAATAAGTAGCAATAACTGCAGATTGTGTACTATGATAAATGCTTGGATAGAAGTTTGAACAGGGGAAAGGAAGCAGATGGGTAGGAAATTTAAATCAGAAGCAAGATCCTCAGGAATAAGCAGTATAGATAATATTTGTTCTAAGGGGTTTGAGGAATTAGAAATCGATAAAAATGTGGGCTTGCATGTGTGCCTTTGAGCATATGGTGTTTTGTGTGGGAGCATCTTCAGTGGAAAGACACCAAGGCACGTGGAGAGCGTGATAATGTTAAAGCACATATGTGTTAAAGGTCCCACAACTCTCTGGATCTTGGTGCCCAAAGAGGGACTCTTACTTCAGCAACGCATTCCCACAGCCTCGCAGAAGGTATACATGATGTACTTGTGAAATGAATAATGACCTCAAGACCTAACTTAACGTGTTCCTCACCCACTGTCGGCCCAAACAACCGACCGCAATAGATTAGTAGCTATAGTTGGCCTTTCCAATGGCTTTTATGATTTTTTTCTGCCAATCTTAAGAACGCTGTTGTATAAGAACTGTTTTATCCATTTTCTGTTCCTTGAATCAGAACCACCTGTTCTTACTTTTTAGTAATTACTGATTCATCTAACAACTCTCCGTTCAAACATGGTCAAGGCTGTGAGACTCTCTCATAGTTTTCTTGATAAATCCCTGTAATGTACTCCCAATAATATGTAAACAGTATATGGACCTTTTGGGACAAAAGCAAACTGAAATTTAAAACAAATGATACATCTTCTGTCAAGATGTTTGACTACTTACAAATGTTAGAATTGATAACTAATTGATGACTAATATCACACCAAATTGTTAATTAAAACTGAATGAATATTTGTTATAAGAAATGTTCTCTTTTTATTTAAACCATAAACTAGGAAATCTGTTTAAATCCCATAAGCAGAGACTGAACATGTGAGGACTCAATTCGCTGGAAATTGATAGCAACTGATCAGATACTAATGATGTATTTGATTTTGGACATAAAAACAACAGAATTACTTTTATTGACTAAAATTACTCTTACTGGATTGCAGAAAATGTGAATTTCAAAGCAATCCAATAATTCAAAGCTTTTATTAGATTAGAAAATTATGTTCAAAATGAAGTTTTAAAAAAAGTCCTTGAAAGGTCAGTCTGTTTTCCAAGTTTCTTTTTGATCTCACTTGAGGTGATTTGCTGTCTTTTTGTAGGTCTTCTCCTGGATAAATACCTTTGTTGTTGCAGGAGTCTTTCTTCTTTCCAAACTTGATTCTGCTCATTTCTTTTGGGAGCGTTGTCTAGTTAATCATAGCCAGTTCTAGTTGAGTACCCACTCTATTTATCTCAATTCTCTCTCACGCTGTTTTTAGTTTGTACTTTGATTTTGTCACATTCTAAAAATTAATATAATCAACATTCTGCCTCCTTTTATCCCTGTTCCGGGAATCAAATCCAAGGCTGCATGGTTGTGAGGCAATTGCTCTCCCACTGAGATATATCCAAGGTCTTGTCTCCCCCTCCTCACCCCTCCCTCTCCTCACTCTTCCCTCC
>PVLD010009812.1:0-74589 GCA_004027595.1 Dinomys branickii | reverse complement strand
TCCCCGCGCAGATCGTCCCTGGCTCCCAGCGTCTGGGGCTTTCCCACGTCTCGCCCCGGCAGCCTGGTCCGCCCTACCACATCTCCCCCGGCATCTCAGAGAAATACGCCCAGTTTAAACTTCCCAGCCGAGGTCCCGGCATTCACGCTCGCCAAGTCTGTCTCGAGCTGGTGGTGTTTATTAAGGAGGTTCGCTCCCTAGCTGCTCACCTGGTCGCCATCTTCCCCGGATCCCCTCAGAGCGTAGTTTTGATTAGTGACTGTGGAGCCTGAATCTTTGGAAAGGCAAATATAGCAACATGGCTGCCAGGCACGCTGCCGAACACTCCGAAACCTCAGGTAAGTGTTCCACCCTGTCTTTACAACAGTGCTGTTGGGCTTGTTCTTGAGAAATATGAAGTCACTTGCTCAGGGTCAGCTTAGAACTCGAAGCATTCCACGTCTTCTAATCGCCGGCACTGCACCGTGCGGCTGGGAGCTGAAGTGTAGCCAGGCTCTATCTATCCCTTCAGCTCCTGCAGCGGCGTGAGCACCGCGGCCTGTCGCTCGGTCGGAGGGAGCCGCCTTCACGTGCCAAGAGTAAAAGCTCATCCCAGTGTGCGAATGCCTATTGCTACCAGCAGGGGGAGACATCCGGGATCCATTAGTGTCCAGATCCGCTTCCTCGCAGGTCCCTGTCTGCACACACTTGTGGCTTCTGCCCCTCCTCCCAGCTCCCCTGCCCGCTTCCAGAGCCCGCAGGCTGTTCCCTCTCCACCAGAGCTCAGGGCCTCTCACGCTGGCTGGTGCTGTCCTGAGCTATGCCCCAGCCCAAACCTGCACCTGCTTAGAACAACCTCTCCTGCCCCTGGTGTGTGGTCAGCGCTCAGGCACTGTGACAAAGTGCCTGAGAAAGACGACTGCAAAGAGTTATTTTTACTCTACCCACAAAGGTGATTCCTTGGCTCCACGGGTTCTGGGTCTGGGCACACGGCGAGGACACCATGGCCTGGCATGGGGGACAGAGGAGAGCCGCTTACGACGTGGTGGCTGAGAGGAGGGGGGCGAAGGGAAAGACTGGGGACAGAAGAACCCTTTCAGAAGAGGAGGGAAGAGGCCCGGTGTGATGGTGCTGGATGCAGGAGGACCGCGAGTTTGAGCCCAGCCTGGGAAACTTAGTGACTCAGTGAGATTCTGTCTGAAAATAAAATAACATTTAAAGGACCCTAGCTTCCATCCCCAGTCTGCCCTTTCCCAAAAGGAGGAAAGGGATTAAAGAGAGGGGGAGGGAATACAAAGAAAAAGAGAGAAAGAGAGAGAGAGGGAAGGAGGGAGGGAGGGAGGGAAGGAAGGAGGAGTTGGTATGATCCAAGTACATCACATGCATGAAAAAGTCCCAGTGACACCCAATTTTTAAAATTCTCCTTCCAGCTCACGTTCCCAGTGACCTCCTGCCAGGCCCCCTGCCAAGGTCCCCAGCACCTCCCAGTAGCACAGTCAGCCACGAACTCACCGTTTCATGGTCCGATCACCTGCCACCTTGCACACTGCTGCCCTGAGGACCAGACGTTCCCACATGAGCTTTGGGAACACTTCCTATCCCTCCACAACACCTGGCCACCAGAGGCAGCCATGAGCCTCCATCCAGAAGCGCTTAATGGAGAACACTGTCCAACAGGAGCGCCCAGCAAACAGTGTGGAGTTGTGAAAAATACTAGAGAAAGCCGGGTAAATGAGGAAAGCTGAGATCTGAGGAGCGACGTGAAGAACTGCCATGCAGTCAGGAGTCACATTTATTCTCTGCCACACCAGAGAAGTCAACTGGAACCAAAGGTCTTGGGCATGAGGCGGGAGGGGGGGGGCAGGTAAGAGGCTGTGGTGAAGGTAGGCTGAGAAGCCAATGACACTTTCCATCAGGAACGTTGGGGACCACATACTTGGTGCGTGAAAGTTAACCCAAGACTGACTTCAACTCTCCTTTCAGGGGCCCATGAGACACGACCCTAGGAACCACCACACTTGTGTCCTTTCTGTGTCCACACAACTGACTCCCTCCTTATTTGGAATAGAGGGTTTGGGAGGATTCTGTGCCAATTCCTGACAGAGTTGCCAGGCTAGTGGCCCTCTTCTGGTACCCCTTGGTCTCCCAAGTGGGGGCCTCCTGTCCACCCCTGCAGTTTGTAAAGCTGCACCCCAGCTCTGCCTGACCCTACAGTGAACAGAGGCAGATAGCCCAGGCCTGACAGTTAAGGCTGTCTGGCGTCCGTTTCGGGTGAGTAAGCTTCCTCCTGCTTCGGAGACCTCAGGCTCTCGGGGGTGAGCTAGGGCCTGGCCTAACTTCTTGGGTCTCTGTCATGAAAACCTGGCTGACACTGTAGCTGAGCCCCGCTTGTACAGCCCAGGCTCTGTGGCTGGGCCCTGGCAGCGGCTGTCTTCCCTCCTGGCCATGCCATGGGTGGCTCTTCCCTCCTGTCAGCCTATGCTTCCATGGAAGTCCGCTTGTCATACAGACACGGTTCTATTGGATTACTGTGGCTACCTGCCAGGCTCTGAATATGTTCTGAAAGTGGAGACTCAGTAAATAAACAGTATGCAAGAGAGTAAGAGAGAATGAGGAAAAGTCCACAGCTTCTGGTGGAGAAAATGAAAGGAAAGAGTCGGGTGGCTGGAGGAAGGCTTGGCCCACTCAGGTTGCTATTACAAAATACCTTAGACCAAGAAACTTAACAACAGGAACTTACTGCTCCCAGTTCTGGAGGCTGGGGCGGCCAAGGACAGAGCACAGCAGAGGGTCTGGTGAGGGCTCGCCTGCTTTGTCATAGATGGTACCTTCTCCCTGGTCCTCACATGGGGCAAGGGACGAGCAAGCTCCCTTGGGGTCACAGACACGAATCCATTGATGAGGATTCCACTTGCATTTCCTCCACACCTCCTACTGAACACTTTGTAATACTATTGGAGTATTAAACCTAATCACATTGGGCATTAGGTTTCAACCTAAGAATTTTCCTGGGATTTAAATATTCAGACCATGGTGAAGACCCAGAGTTTGGTAGTGGACATGCTAACGTAGAGGTGCCCAGGCGTGGAGGCTGATATGGCAATCGGACATACACTGGACATGAGGCTTTTGGGGACGGGGGCAGAGTTTTACTGTTTGGATTTAAAACGTACCCCAAGAAGGGGCTTTTGGAAGATGATGGGATCGTCCATTCAGGAGCTCGTGGTTCAAAGTGCTGTTAGGATGTTGGAGGTGGAGGGCCACTGGGGCGGGACCTGGAGTCACGCGTTCCTGTCCCCAGCTCCTTCTCTCTCTGTGCTTCCTGGGGTGGTGGGTTTTCCTCTACTGAATCTTTCCTCTGTGCCATCCATTTCTGCCTTGGAGCCAGCTGGCCGTGCATGGACTGAAACCAAGTCAGAATAACCCTTGCCTCGGAGAAGAGGAGGAGGAAGACGACACCACCCTACATGAAGACGAAGGCGCAGGAGACTCCGCCCTGGACACCAAGTCTTCTCAGGAGAGTCGTCAGTGGGTGTGACCACAGAGGGTTCATGCCAGGAAAAAACCAACGGGGCTTCCCGTCTCTTTGTAGTGCCTTATGTGCAGACATGCTGCTGTCCACCGGTAGCAAGTGTCTTGAGTAGCCTTGAGCATGGTGATGGCTTTCTCCAAATCCTCCTCGTTTTCTCCTAGGATGTGTGGGGTGTGGGGAATACAGCCACGGCTGCAGTGAAGACTGTAGAAGCGTAAAGCTTGTAGGCTCCATGCTATTGAATGCAGGGTTAAGGACAGTCTTCTATCTCCAGATACCAACCAGCTATACCTGCATGTGGCTTCCATTCATGAATGTTTTTCATGGAGTAAATGGTGATTCTGGGGGGATCTTTTCTAAGTCTTTTTTAAGGGAAGTGGAAAATTGTGTTCAGTTTATTTTTATACCCAAGTGTTATCTAGTTAAAACATAAAATACTGCTGGGTAGTGGTGGTGCATGCCTAGAGTCCCAACACTTGGGAGGCTGAGGCAGGAGGATCACTGAGTTCCAGTTCAGCCTGAGCTACACCAGGCTTGTCTCAAAACAAAACAAAAAAACCTTAACAAAGGGAACTCTACTAGTTTCCTAGGACTGCCATAACAAAGTACTACATCTCAGTGGCTTAAAATGAATTTATTCTCCTGTGGTTCTGGAAGATACAATCTGAACCTAGGTGCCAGTGGGGTCACACTTCTTTCTGGAGATTCCAGGACAGGATCCTTCTTCAGCTCTTTCTAACTTCTGGTAGGAGGGTGTTGTTGGAAACCTCTGGAACTCCTTCACTTGGGGCTACCTCCCTTCACATCTGTCTTCATTCTTCTCAGTGCATCCGTGTCCACATGTCCTCCTGAGGACCGCAGCCACTGCGTTAGGGCCCACCTTCACCCAGTGTGACCTGACTCTAACGTCCTCATATCTGTGATCTCTTCTTCCCATTAAGTCACTTCTCACATGTTCATGAACTTGGAGAGAAGCACCAGGAAATAAGAACAAATCACCATCCATATGGAACTAAACACAAGGGCGGTGGTTGTTCCCTTGACTAGACCACAGGCTGTCCACATAAACATGATTATCTGGTTAAAACTCGCTTCTTAGCCTGTGTGAGGATGCTGGAACCAGGTGAGCATTTCAGCCAGTGGGCTGAGGAGGCTGTCCGCCCCAGTGCAAGTGGGAATAGTTCGAGCTTTTGACAGCCTGTGCAGAAAAAAGTGCAGGAACATTGAGTTCTCTTGTCAGAAGGCCTGAGCAGACACACTGGTCTTGTCCTGCCCGAGGGACGCCACTTGCACCGCCAGCACTACCACTGGGCCTTATGAGCCAGAACGCAGTCCAGACTGCGACTTCCCGGGTCTCGGGCACAGAAGACAGTGGGGCTGCTAACCCCACAGTTCATGATAATCAGAGTTATAACAAATGTCATCGCCAGGAGTGCTGGTGCACACCTGGAACCCCAAATCCCAGCTACTTAAGAGGCTGAGGCAGGGGACTGTGAGCTTGAGGCCATTCTGGGCAACTTAGGAAGGCCCTACTCCAAAACATAAAAAGGTAGCTTAGTGGTCAAGTACTTGCCCAGAACGTGCGAGGGCCTGGCTTCCCTCCCTGGGACTATAGGCTCCAGAGCGAAGTCAAGAGATATACAGATAAAGTTTCTACTGGCTCTGTCTAGGGACCTCTGATACAGAACATCCAATAGACAAGTCTCATAAATGAACATGCACACCTCCTGCAAAACAGCGAAGTTAATTACATAAACATCTAAGGCACACAAGCGCTCGGCCTGAAACTGGTTCATGTCACATCACTTTCTCAAGCCTCTTTCCAGAAGCCTCAGCGCTCGGCTACCATGTTCTTCGGTGTCCATGCACTTCCTGTCGGCCACTCTCTCACCATGTTATGGGGTAGCCTACCAGGCTTGAGGGTCTCTTGGGGACCAGGTTGAATTAGCTGTGCGCCCCTTCCTTCATCTGTTTTCCAAAGAATGCAGGTTGCTTGCTTTAAGGACTCCTGCTGGTCTTGGAACTTTGGGATCTCAACAGACTGCATCTGGATTACTGGGTCGGCAGTGCTGGACCTGACATTTCTGGAGCTGAGTGGCCTCTCAGAGGTGCACTTTCCCATGGCTCCCTCGCCCAGGCCTGCTGGGTGGGCTGTGGATACCTGCCCAGCACAAGCACTGCTCTGTCTGCTTTCCAGGCAGTGGAGCTAGTGGCCCCATCTAGGGCTGGGACATGATTCACAAGTGTAGCGGCCATACGTCCCTGACTTCTGTACACACATTTCCAGTTTCCCATCTACCAAGGGGCTGTAGGGCCTCGCCCTTCTTGAGATGATGAAATATTTTTAAATGTGTATTTAAATCCTAGTACTGGAGAGGCTGAGGCAGGAGGATTGCCATGAGCTCCAGGCCAACACGGACTACACAGTGAGTTCAGGGACAGCCTGGACTATGCAGCAAGACCTGGTCTCAACAAAAATAAAATGTATACTTAACAAGTGTCTCACATGTTGCCACAGCACTGCAGTGACTTGAACTTAAGTTCTTCACAGTATATTAATTAATAGACCCAAAGAGAAGGATATAAACTAGTTTTTTCTATTCAGTACTCAACTTCCCCTTCAGTGGCAGTATATTTCTGCTGCAACTGTAACTTTCTTGAGCCAAATGTTTTCTAGAATTTGTTCTCAATTTTGTTCCTCTTAAAAGGACGTCCTGGCCTGGGGAGATAGCTTGAAGCATAAGCACCTGCCTGGCAACTGCAAGGTCTCGTTTGGTTCAAGGTACCGACCTACCTACCTACCTATATACATTTACTCTCCTTTTTCCCCTACAAGAAAAACTAATGAAACCCACTCATTTAAAGAAACTAAAGGCCAGAGATACACCTTACTGGCACAAGTGCCTGCCTGGCAAGTGCAAGGTCCTGAGTTTGATTCCGGGCACCAAAAAACAAAAAAAAAAACCCAAAACTTGTCTCCAAGTGCTAGGTTAGGAGCAGTCCCATGAGCTAGTTGGCACCTTCACAGAGCTGGTTATAAAACTCTCTGAAAAGTGAATTTCCCTGGGGCTGGGGATATAGCTCAGTGGAATAAGCGCCTGCCTAGCAAGCGCAGGGTCCTGAGTTTGATCCCCAGTACCGCCAAAAAAAAAAAAAAAAAAGTGAATTTCCCTGGAAGTTCTGCACTGAATCTGTAATTGGATTACCTGTACGAGACTGAATTGTAGCCACATCTGAATTTCCCTTTTCACTCATTAGAATAAAAAATGTCAGTACATCTTTCTTGGAAGGCACAACTTTCATGATCAAGTCTTGAAAGGAACTATTACTACTACTGTAAAACTACAAATTTCAAAATACAAGGCTGGTAGAATTTGGGCAGACAGGGAATAATCTACATCTGAGTACTCAGTTGATTCACAAATATTTCTTTGAAGTAAAACCGTATGTAAGGGAACGAAGGTACAATGGTTCTGCATGCACATGATTGACTGAAAACTATACCAGAGGACTAAGAGACAGGAGAAAATCTGCGCTAAACCTGGACCAATTTGGAGTCATCTCCGTTCATGAAAACTTAGTACTAGAAGGCTCTCCCTCTACCAATAAATTTCATTTTTTCCCCACATAACATGGTGATCATCTGTCAACCGTAGATCAGCAAAGAGAAGCTACTGACCCCTCTCAAACAGATGAGGGATAGCTATTACAACTAATTACAAAGTGGCCTCATTTATTCTTCAAAGGTAAGGCAGTTCCAGCCAAAGGAGCATGTCAGGGTAATTATAGGAAGTTCTATAGACAAACATGTGTCGGCTCTGATGCCTGTTGAAGCGAGTAATTGTGCTGAGATTAGTTTTCAGTAGATCTCCACGATGCCTCACTCATTTTCATGTAATGATGACTACCCAGCATTGCACTGGGTAGGAAAAAGTGAAAGTGGCGGGGTTTCTATTCTGTTATGCAGTTTCAACTGAAGAACTGTGAAGTGGTGTGGCGAGGTTCAGATTCAGGGAAGTTACTGGGGACGTTGCCTGTTTGCCTGTACTTAGGGGAAGAAGAGCTACAGCAAAGGGAAGACACAGATTTAAACGACTGCACTCTCGTTCACTTAACTCTGTTCTCTGTCATCCGCCTCATCCAGGGAAAAACCAACCCGGCCAACCAGTGTAGAAATAGCAACTCCTTAATTCACTTCCTCCTCAGGGCTGCAGGCTCCAACAACGGGCCACAGTTCTTCAATCACTGTCACTCTGAACAGCTTGCTACTAACAGAGTCGCAAACTCCCATAACAACTAAAAATTCTTTCTGTAAGTTGGTTCCCTAAGGTTCCTTCCTTGGTGGGTATCTTTCAGTCTTCCAGGAGAATGCAAAACCTCGGCAGCACGCAGCAGCCAACACAACTTTCTGAATGTAAGAAACAGCTGGACGGCAGGTACACCTCGGGCTTGATTCCCATATCTCTGGGCACTTGTCTACGTCCAGGTGGATGACAAGCCTGTCGCCAGAAAACAACAAATCCTACAACATGTACCAGGGTTTCCACCAATATTTTCATTCCTTCTCATTCCCGCTTTGCTGACTTAAAATGCTCGCACTATATCCACATGGTAGTAGATACATTTTGCTCTCTGGTTACGTGTAACCAGCACACTGTTCATGGAGTCAAGTTAGAGGATGAGGACGGGTCAAGAACTCTCTAGGAGTTTCTAGGACTCAGGATCAGAACCACCACATGCCAACGTTACAGACACCCACAAGAACTGCCTGCTCCACTCGCCCATCTCAAAAGCACAAGTGCAGGGCGTCTAAAGCCAAGCTTGTTATCTTTTATCGTGATCTTCTGAGGTTCCGGACTCCACGAATGGCATTAGCTGTGAATGCCAAAAGCCTAGGCATCATCCTTTTATTGTGCTGGCAGGTGCTCTGCCACCAGGCAACTCCACAGGCCGAGGTGCCCATCTTGACGCACTGCTCTCTCCTTGTACAATCCCAAAGCATGTAAGTGGCGTCTGTGTTCACTAAACTTTGTATTATGAAATAGTTCACAAATACCAAGGCAAAAGCCATAAATACGCACATAATAAAATGAACGTTAACACCCAAGGTACGAAAACATTATCAATTTCTTAAAAAATGCAAATGTAATCAAGCATTTCTCCTGCCCAAACTATTTTAACTCAGCATTACTGGTCTTCTGCTTCCTGAGTCCTGGCTGCTGCTTTCCCCTCTCAGGCTCTCTCTTGCTACTGCTGTGTAGAACGTGCCCTCCCGCCTCCCTTCTCTGCCGAGAGCTGCTGACAAGATGCTCCTGTAAGTGCCCAGGATTTCTCCATAAGCTACGCCCATGTGTGACAGGCCTTAGCAGCGGTGATCTGCAAGTTCACATCTTTTCCCTGGCCTTTGCTCAACCAAGAATTTTCCTTGGAGCAAAAAATTCAGAGTTGAATAATTATCTTTTGCTATTAAACAGCTCAAAGTAAAAAACTGATAAATGCACATATACACAGATGGCTTATAGTTGTGCATGTGAATAGAAAATATTAAATTCAAAACTACCTTTTGCCACAAACTAGCTATGAGCTAAGATGAATCCCTTCATCACTGATACTTGCATCACCCCAAGTATTTTAAGAGCTAAAATATGAAGTTTTTTAACTAGAAAGTTTTATTCTGAGAAGTCCAGAAAAATTATAAATTTCCATTTCTCTTACAGAATGCTCTATAGAGAAAGACTATTTATATGGTCCACAGATTTGAGTAATATTTTAAAAACTCAAGTTCTGCAGCTTCTAGTAAAGTCTCCTAATTTAGTGCCCTTTCTCGTACAGGACTACCTGGCTCACAGGATTATCTGAAGACTTGAAGATACTATTCGGATAATACGCAGCTTGTACTCCGCGAGGGTAAAGAAAGAAATGTTCTAGCACTGCAGCACATGGAGGTTGGGAAATGAAGCACAGACCCCAGGCTGTCTGCTGTTAAGACAAATTTTCAGAACCCACTGGGCTAAACTAGACAGTGGCACCCACAGTGGCAACCGCAGTATTTGTTTCAAAGGGTAAGGTCGGGAGCCCGCCAGGCCCCGGGCTTTGAACACAGCACTGAGCCACACACCTACTCCCCTAGTATTCATCATTTTAAAAGCCTTCTGAATTCCACGCACAGTTTTCCAGACACGGCCTGAGGAGGCCTCCTCTCCCTTCCCCGTTTCTCCAGTGGCTGACTGGGCCTGCGGGACACACGGTCCTCCACCTCTGCGGCACTTCCGTCCCGTGCCCTAAACTGAAGGCGCAGAGCGCACTCCGCGATCGATCTGCACTCCCGCTGGGCACTGACCGCTGCGGTGGGCCGGCTCAGGCTCCTTCTGCGGTGGAGGCGCTTCCGATATCCGGTCGGCAGGGTGCACAGAGAGCGAACAAAACTCTTGCCACCCACTGCTGGAGACGTCGGCACAGAAATTTTGTCAGTTTTTCAATATATTTTTCTGACAAATTAGATACCAGGTTGAGACTTAACATTTATAAAAATTTAAGAAAAGCAGGGATCATTTTAGTAAGAAAAGCAGGAATCATTTTAGGACACTTCTCAGCAAGTTAATCCGAACAAGTTTTGTTTTCTGACCGTGAATGTACAATATTATATGATTTGCATTTCCTGTCTAGAAGGGAAGATGAGAAATACACGTTGTCACTGTAAGTCAGATTTGTAAAACAGGAGACAGAAGTTAGAAAAAGTATGACTGTACAACCGACTGTGAAAGCCATTTTTCAACAGTAATCTGAATATAAATCACATAAGATGACACTAAAAATTATTGTTAGAAGAATACCTTTTAAGGCCTTATCTCTTAGAGATACAAAATATTATAATTTAAATTATTTCTGTGGGATATGGTTCAATATTTTTAGTTTTAAAAATGTATGCTGTAGAATCTGGGAGTGGGTAGATAATAAATACGATAAAACAGGAGTGCTTTACCACTCCTGTTGCTCTGTAACAAAAAATAACCATTTCATGTCTCTGTGTCAGTGGTACCTGGCATAATGTATTGCACTTTTCTAAAGGGGCTTAGGCACTGCACTGCTTAGCAACCTGAGAGCCACGGGAGAGAGCTGGAGTCTGCACTGCTGTACAGATGGGGGTCCCAGGGAAGAGAGAATGGGGGTCTACAATGGGGCTCAGTACCTCAGACACCTTTGGGGAGGCAGGCATGGTGTACTGCTCTTAGAATTAGTGACATATTGTTGGGCATGGTAGTGGTGCCTGTAATCTCAGCACTCAGGAGGCTGAGGCAGGAGGATTGCTGCAGTTCGAGGCCAGCCTGGGCTACAAAGTGAGTTCCAGGCCAGCCTGAACTGCATAGTAAAATCCTGTCTCAAAAAGACTAATATATATATATGACATATGAAAGCAGAAGAGATGAGTGAAAAGCTCCCCAGGTACGAATGTCACCATATATTCCCCTCATGTTCTTAATACACAAAATGCTTATTACACATATATAAAATTTTGTGGCCAGCCTAATGTTTGATCCACATAAAAAAGGCATTCTGTTTCTTTATTTTTTTATTTGACAAGCAGCAATATCATGTTTGTCATTTTCATGTAGATACAATTATTAGGTTATCTGTCATATTACAATATTTAAGTTTTTATGTCCTTTAAGATACATAAAAAAAAACCACATCAACTGCAAACGTGAGGGGAGAAAAGCATGGTACTCAACCAATTTCCAGATTCCAGCAACACTTCACTCGCTCTGATAAAGTTTAAGAAATGTCATGATGACATGAGCTTGAAGTATCTCTAGGCATTTTCTTTGACGCTCATGACGTGGCACTGGTGACATTGTAAACAGCAGAAAAACAGGGGCTGCCAAATGACCAAATTATGGAGGCACGGGCCTGCTTCTTCTCACAGGAGCGCACCAGCCAGGACGGCGACTATCTGCACGCACTCCGGCGCGGCGTGGCGACATCACGCGACATAGCTGTACTCATCCGCTGACACCTGGCTGCGTTCAATGTACTGCTTGTCTATCAGGACCTCGATGCACTTCTTAATCATGCTGATGCTGGGATTAAACCTGGCTCTCGACTGGCTGATCACCTGCGTAGGAGAGACACACAGGTCAGACTACCACTTGCCCACTGACCGTAAGTACTCACTCAGCTCGAAGGCACCTCTAATTTACTGAGACCTGATCTAACCAGGGAGACTTGATCTAACCAGGGAGAGATACCTAAAATACGCACGAAGCTGTACCAGTTAAACTGAAGCAGAAGTCATCCAAAAGAGACTTAGTAGGACTAAAAAGATGTCCTGGACAGTTTTACCTTTTTTAAATGGGGCACAGCAGTGGGCGGGGAGAGGGGGAGCACCCAGATTTGTCACTTAAACATGATGGCTGGAAATGTTCTCTTTATGCAAAGTTAAGGCTAAAAACCGAATGTGTGTATTACGAAGGAACTGAAGTGTAGAACACAGGGATGGAAACATCCAACAGTGTTCACACAGAATTCAGTGGGACTATCAATTAAGTGGACCCCTAAGCTTTCATTTAACTTTAACTCCACGCTTCCCTCTGAGCTCAAAAACCACTTCACAAAGAAAGCTTCCCCAGCATGATGTCACAGCCTCAGACGTGTGGCATGCCTCTTTTTCTCAGTGCATGCCAAACAAGTTCTACCTTTATGTGCATATGATTTATTTTTTCTTTTTTTTTTTTTTGTCTTTTTTTGAGACAAGATCTCGCTACGCAGTTCAGGCTGGCCTTGAGCTCATTTTGTAGCCCACGCTGGCCTGGATCCTCCTGCCTCAGCCTCTCAAGTGCTGGGACTGCAGGCGTGCACCACCACGCCCGACTTGCATACACTTTCAATAATGTCCCTCCCCCCATGCTGTGACGTCCACAGATGCTGCCCATCTCAAGGTGCTCTCTCTACCCCACCAGGGGCAGACATTGCTGTACATGCAGATCAGTGAGCCAGTGTTTTGGTCAACTTCCTCTGATACCTGGACAGGAAGTTTAAGATGCCTAAAAGAAAATCTGGCTTTAAATGGAGTAAGTGAATACTGTTCATTAAGCCATGAACGGTTTCTTTATGCTGCTTGGGGACATACTAACTCTGCATCATCTCTAAGATGACACAACGCTGATCTGTGCATCTGCAGTACCCTCTACTCAAACATTCCTTCCGTCTGCCCCCCTCTTTACCTCTTGAATAAGGGCATTGTGCCGAAGCAATTTTCGTGCTTTCATGATGCGAACTATAGCAGCTTGGAGATACATTTTCCGGTCCTCATCTACAGCACTTCTGGTCTGCTCCATTTCCTGTTTTTTAAAACACGAAAAAAGCAAAAGAGGCAGTGTCGCTAAACTTTTATTTAACTCATGTTATTGTAAGTTCAAAAACCATCCAACCAATAAGGAGCAAATTATATACTTATGCTGTGCCCAGTTATCATATAACTGGTGCTAAAACAACATCTACAGTGGGGCATATATAATTCTTGGGGTAAAAGTTGGAAGATGAGGGTTTTGGTTTTGGTTTGGCATTGGGTTTTTTTGGTGCTGAGGATGGAACTCAGGCCTTGTGCACTCTAGGCAAGCATCTCATCTTCGAGCTACATCCTCTGCCCAACCTACACATTTTAATACAGGTTAAAGGCAAAGAGACTACGCTAGGACAGCTTTTCCCTTGTACCCATTACTACTCTCTCAAAACCTGAATTACATGCTGAGATTTATTTGATTTCAAGGTATCAGTGAACGTAAAGGGAAAGAAACTAGAAAAAAATGTATCCTATAATAATTTGAGGTACAAAGTCCTTCACAATCTCACCATAAACTGGACTTGTGAAGTCCAATACTTAGATATTTTCAGACAAAATGACATTAAAAGCACTGACCTGTGGTGTATCTTTTTGTGTTGATGTAGTAATTTTAAATTTTGTTCTTTTACTGCTGAAGTTCATATTTAATGAAAATGAAGATTCTACATCAATGTCTTCCTATATTTAAAAGTTTATAAAAAAGAAAATCATTAGTTTACTGCAAAAAGAACAATTTTTAACATTTATGAAGATTACTGCATTTAAGAGAAAAACAACTGCTGATAGGTAAACAAGTAAAAAGCCATTATTTTCTAATTTTACATGTGTCAGACTTTTAATCAGTCTGTACTTAGGAATACACTTATTTCTGGGCCCAACTGTTAAATACACTACCTTTCTATAGAACAAGTTAGGCTCATTGGCTTAAACAGGATTGGGCGTGTTAATCTCTCTGCAGCAAAGGCCGCAAAAACAAGACACTGTGACACAGAGCCTGCCTACAAGAGGCACTTGTGTTTCCACAGAACATACCGCCGACTCCCTTGCACCCCTGTGGTGATGGCAACACGGCTGATTCCACAGTGCATGCTCTGCAAGTAGCCTTTTCTCTTATGAAAGTGAAGCTAATTTTTTTTTTTTAACATTCATTTCTGTGACAGGCTTGAGAAAGCCTCTCATATCACAGAGTGGAATTCTTCTGGCAACAGGAAAGAGGTAGTTAGCAGGTAGACCAATTTTTAGTAATAACCTAAGAAACTCTGCTACAGAACTGGCAGACGCACACTTATAAATTAAAGGGCAAACAGATAACCTGTATTTCATAAATTTCTGGGCAGCAAAAGTAGACTTTATTTTTGCATGGGATCGAACTCATGATCTCACACTTGCCAGGCAGGCACTATGCCACGAAGCTGTATCCCCAGCCAATAAGTTTTTTAAAGAAAAAACACTTTCAAAGCACTTTCATTAATTAAAATCTTTTTTTTGAGACAGGGTCTCACTCTGTAGTTCAGGCTGGTCTTGAGCTCACTATGTAACCCAGGCTAGTCTCGAACTTGCAGCAATACTGCTGCCTCAGCCTTCTGAGTGCTGGGATTATAGGCCGGCACTACCACTACCATGCCCAGTCTTCATTAATTAAAGTCTTAGGCATTGAGAATTTCATATTTTGGTAATATTCTGAAGCCAAAACAACCAATCATTTCTCAAAGAAAAGATGGATCTGAATTGCAGAATTATGGCATTTACAGTTACTCAATCTCGACGGTGAAATGTCAGCATGTTAGGGATGTCAGGAAAATGAACTGCTGAGAAAAATTAGCTGCAGGCTACTAACTTCACCAAAATGAAAATGAAATAATTTACATGAATTTATTCTTTTACATACAATAATTAGAAATGAGAAATTCATCCCACCCTGGTTGTGTTTTAAGCTCTTAAAGCATCTAGGATCTAAGACAACAACTATAAACCTTGTTAGGCGAAAGCAGTCATTAAAGGAGTACACTACTGGCTTGCCATCTCCCAAGGGTTGGCAAAGGCTCGCGGCGACACCTTCTGCCCTGAGGTGCAGTGCAGAGGTCGGAGAGCACCTGAGACGGAGCCCCAGGGTAATGAGCACACGCACGGGCTGCTATCACGGGCTATGACCTCCCACTCAGAACCAGAGATTAAACAACCCAGCACATGGAAAGAAACCCAGGAGAGTTACCATGGGCTACAGTTTAGAAACTTCAATCAGAACCCTCCAATGGCAATTCTGTAACCTTTCAATTCAATGTCATGGGACAGGACAAATCACTCCAGCCACACGTGACTCCCGGTGGCTCTAGGGTTCACAGGTGGGACTGCAGGACGCAGCTCATTCCGGAGCACAAGAAACTATTAACAAGGATGGCCTTACTGTAACAGTGGCAAAAAGTCCCTCAGAAAAGCTTCAGTAATGGTTCTAACAGCTCACTGTGGTGACACAACTCTCATCCCACCACTCTGGGAGTTTGAGGCAGAAGGGTCACCAATTTGAGCTCAACCCGGGCAACTCAGTGAGGCTCTGTTCCAAAATAAAAAAGTTAAAAGGGCTGGAGATGTGAAGGCCCTATGTTCAATCCCCAGTACCACCACCACCAAAAAAAAGCTGCCAATGCTTAAATGCCCCGGGAATATTACTACATACCTTTTCTGAATCATGGTTAATCATTTTCACATCAAGCAATGATTTGATAGTTTTTGTCAGTTCCTTCTCATTCATCTGAGTGCTGTCTTGAAGCTCCTTATAGCTGACCATTTCACTGTTGTTAAAGGCAAGAAGAACTGCCATTTGGTATGTCGTGACCATGGCTACATACGGTTTGCCCAGATAGTTCATTTTAACTTCACCTGCAATCAAAATGAAAACGACAAACACTTTAAAATTACTTGAGTAATAACTTTCAGATTGTTTGCCTGGTGAGCTAAAGACTTCTTAAATTAATGTAAAGCCACCACTAACAACGCAGCTGCTGTTGTCGGTAGGCAGCGGGGCTCTGAACTAAAACTGTATGTAGTGTAACTCACAGGTGAGCTATCAGAATCGTACTGGCGTGTCTGAATAATGACTCTAAATATTAACAGGAAAGCTAAGACTTCGGAGATGGCAAACAAACCCAAAACCCAGACAATAATAAAAGAGGGGAGGAGGAGGAGGAGAAATGGACAGACAGAATGACAGTGTGCTTCCAGCAATGGCCTCGTGTCTGCCTACATCTGGTCTACCTCGGGCCAAGTATGCCAGGAGGTCTCTGAGAATATGGCAAAGGGTTCTGCCATGTCTAAACTGTAACTTCTGACAGAATTGAACAATGCCATTTCATCTCATAGGTAACATTTTTCTTCTTGGCAATTTTCTAGAGGCAAACGGGAATCAGAAAGGTCAAATAGGCAAATCTGTTCTTCCATTGAAATAATGAATTAAAAATGATCTAGACTCAAAAATTACCGTGAGCTCTAAAAGATTTGGCAGGTTGCAGGCCTATGGGTGACAGCAGTGTGACACACATGGAAGAGTGTGTACAAAGCACCAACAGTCTTACCCAAAAGTGAAAAAGATGAATGGTGTAAATCAAAGAACTGCTTCCTCAAATATCCAGTTGTAGTTTACTGAGTACAACACACACGCACTCACACACGCACTCACAGAACTTATACTGACTATTTAACAGACTATAAACCGAAAACCAGTAGCTATATAACCCAGCGTATATAACTCAAAAGAAGTTGAGATTCACATGAAATTAGCCCTGCCGGCTGCCTCTGTTCAGGGATAATTTGTAACGCTGATCAAGATCTTGTGCTTCCTTTGTTTATTCATTACATAACTGAAAATTCTGGAGAGTAAGAGTCACCTCACCCACTCAGTGCCCAGGGGCTGGAGTATAACTGTAGTGTATTAACCTTCACTACTCATTAACACTAACCAATTTACACTGTCACTGTAGAGAAAATTGACTTAGAAATATTTTCAGAATTATCTGGGAAGAGCATTTGGAGAAATCCCTAATCTAATCCAATAATTAGAACATCCAGTTCCCACAAACGTTATATGTAGAAAATTATCAACGAGAGTATACTACTAATTATCAGCACAAACAGGACTTTAAGGACTCGATCTAGTGTTCAAGTTTGGAAAATGTGGGAAAAGGCAAAACACATGAGTTGCACCTTACGATTTCTGTGCTAAGTACTCAGTCATGTGTTAGCAAGGGATGTGAAGTAGCTCCAAGGCCACTGTGCTGCCACGGCCCACCCCAGAACCCAGAGAGCTCTCAGAGAGAACACAGAAGGGGACATCTCTTACCTGTCACCAACTCTATTCTACTCTACAACCTTTGAAGAAAAAAATTCTAAAACCCTTTTGTATGCTGCCTTCGTGCTGCTTTTTAATAGATTCTCATGTGGCAGGGCCACACAGAATTTTTCCCACTCTTAGCGCCACTTTCCGAGTGGCACAGAGCTCAAAGAGTGGAGGAACACATAGGGCCAGGAAGGAAACCCCAAACGTGTGGGGCACACTGAAGTACCACCATATACACAACCAGGGACAGTGACAGGGAATTTAACCTGCAGAAGCCTGACAAATGCCAAGAGACTAAAAATTAAAATCTTCCTATGTACACTTCTGAAAATAATCCCGCTATGACCCGGAGGCACGGACAGCGCTGCGGGGCAGCACTTGCCCACCCACGTCTGTCACTCTCTACTCTCTCCGAAGAACAATGGTGGCTCACAGATGAAAAAAGGGATGGAAGAGCGCCATTCTGTAAGCACTCCCGAAATAACTGACTTCAGCCAGGATGCATGGAATTGTCCCTGGAACAGGGTCCTTCTATGTGACCACTAAGCATCACTCCTCTGGTGCCTGCTAACTGCAATGGGGAAAGGCCCTCACAATGCGGGGTCTGGTGTTATCACCTCAATAAGTGACCAAGTTCAGTGAGACCATCTGGCATTTTACGCCCGCTGACATAATGAAGTATTACATACACACTTGACAAGCATTCTTGCCAGTAAGACTGAACCTGAATGTAATCAAAACTTTGAACCTAACTTCCACTTTACACAAAGTACAGGGAATAGAATCCAAAACATATCACAGGTTTAAAAAAAACCTGACAAACTTAGCACATTAGGTATTCTACACTGCCACTGAGCCAGTCTTTCGGAACACCAGCTTAGACAACACGGGGCTGCAGGGCAGGGGCGGCTTTGGGAGTGGAAGTGCAAGTGCAATTCCAGACCGTGGGCTACTCCAAGAGCTGCTGTTGTTACAGCTGCTCTGGGTCAAACCGAGGAGACAGAATAACCCTAGACGTTAGAAGCCCAGTGTATAGCACACACCACCTATAATCCCAAAATCCTGGGAGGCTGAGACAGGGGCTTCGTTGGAGCAACTCAGTGACTTAGTGAGACCTCGCCTCAGAAAAGGCAGGGATGTAGCCTTGTGCCAAGGCCTGGGGCTCAATCGCCAGTACCACAAAAAAGAACTCAAGAGTTCATCTTTGCTCGGCTTATCTTTCAGCAACTGGCCTGGAATTACTGCAGCTTCTTTCTCTCCCACAACGAAACTTCATTATATCCAGATAACGTAATGGTTCCTTTTACAGTGTACAGATCTCTTCAACAAGTATCTGTATTTCTTCATCAGTGGTTCTTTAAGCACAGTCCTGCCAAAGTCCTACTTATAAATCCAGTGGAATTTCTAGTCTCTTCCCACTCAGTTGCTCAGTCATATCTGATATCATAAATCACGTATTTCTTAAAATTCTCACCCCTGTTGGTAATACATTCCATGCTTCTCTTCACCTATCCTGGCTAAATGTTGCTAGTTGTTGTAAACTGTCAGATGCTATCTCCCTAAGAGCCTCCCTTCCTTAGCACTTGGCTGCCACTATGACTGTGGACAAGAGTTTAAATTCCACAAGACAAATATTTAGGAGATGTAAAAGCAGTTAGTATTAAACCACATCAGGATAAATTAGTTTTAATAGAAGATGATATATGTATCCTGATCCAACAATTTTGCTACAATTAACATTTGCTAAATGAGAACAGAAATGTGAGCGTGTACAAAATAAAACACCAACTATCAAATAAACATTATTAATATCAATAAATGCTTCATTTCCAAAGTACCGAAAAATTAGAATGCCTGATTTATTCAGGAAACTTGTACAAATTGATGCAGAATATATTGCTAACATAAATGAACAATCATGTTCAACAATATAAATGAGCTAAATAAGTGGGAAGTAACATAGCTGCTTGGATGAGATCTCCCTTAACTCAGCAGACAGAAGAATATTCTGATAAAGCTAATGCCAGCTGATCGGATCTGCTGGTACCATTGCTGAGATGCACACACACGCACGCACGCATTCCTTCCTGTACAAATGGAAAGCTGGCCCACTACACTTCCCAAAGTATGGTTTGGCAGAGGAGGGCAAGTATGAGGGTTTGCCTGGCCGACACCTGGAGACAAACCAGAGCAGCTGCACAGCTTTTGACCTTTCCAGTATGTAAGTGGACCCCACTGTTCCAAAAAGAAGCAAAAAAAATTTTACTAGATTATGATTAAAGCTTTCTTTTTGTTTTGTTTTTTTTTTTTGAGACAGTCTCACCATGTATTTCAGGCTGACCTTGAGCTCACTATGTAGCCCAGGCTGGTCTCAGGACAATCCTCCTGCCTCAGCCTCCCAAGTGCTGAGATTACAGGTATGTGTCACCACAGCCAGCCTAAAGTTTTCTTAAACTGAAAATAAGGAACATGATTTCCTTGAAAAATCATTTTGTATTATAATTAATTATAGTATCACAAAAATCACAATTGGCTGAATCACCTTATGAGTCTATCATGGTTAATAAAGATCAAGTCTGTTTCTAAACAAATTTTCTAGAATCTATAAAAAGTGGTTAGCAACAGAAATTTATTAAGTCATTACAAAACTCAAAAATTCCTTTAAAAACCAGCAATATGATCAATCTTGGGATAAAATGCTATTAAAAATGTTATTCCTGAATTACATTATTAGTTATTCATCTGCCACAAAGGCAGATGGAGAAAAGGTTAAAAGCTTTAACTAGGCAGTAAGAAGTCTCTTTCTTCCAAAGATATTCACATTAGGTGAATTTCATTAAGTCACCTATAATTCAATGCACTTACCTGTACAAAGATAATGTAACCATGTTAGTTTCCGTCCACTAAAATGCTGGCTATAAAATAACTCAAACTGTAAAAAAAAGGGGGAAAAATCAATTATTTACAGCTACTATAATTTACCTAGTTTACTATATTAAAAAAGTAAAAAGAAATGTTAGAAAAAATATCATAGCCCATTCGATAATACACCTTGTCATTTTACAGATGAGAGAACACATCTGTGTTGTTCCTGACCAAGATCATAATTTTCCCACTTTTTCTGGAGGTATAACAACTGCTTCAGCATCATCATCAAAATAATTTGTATACTTCAGCACAAAGCACAGCACCCTGCACTGTGAAATTCCCACATATATATTAACATTTTACATAAGAATAAATGTGAAAGCCAGGCATGGTGGCACACTTAGAATCTTAGCACTTGGAAGGCTGAGGCAGAAGGATTGCTATGAGTTCAAGGCCAGCCTGGAATATACAGTGGGTGGGAGGAGGGGAAAAAGGGAAGGAGGGAAGGGAGGGAGGGAGGAAGGGAGGCAGAATGTAAAAATCAGCGGCCAGATACATTAGTGTGGCCTTATAGTCCTACCGACATGGCTGAGACAGGAGGATCACCTGAGCTAGGAGTCTGAAGCTGTCCTGTGCAGCACAGGAAGAACTCGACTTTTTATTCTGCTTTGTTTTTTTTTGAGACAGCATCTTGTAATGTAGTACGAGCTGGCCTTGAACTTAGGGCAATCCTCCTACCTCAATCTCCTGAATGCTGCTATTACTGACATGTCCTACCAAGACTGGCTGAAAGGCTGACTCTTAAACAAAAAAGCAGAGCAACAGAGACAACTGCCTATAAAAAAAAAAGTCATTTCACCAGGCACAGTGGTGCACACCTGTAATCCTAGCACTTGGGAAGCTGAGGCAGGAGGATCACTGAGTTAGAGACCAGCCTGAGCTACAAAGTGAGCTCAAGGCTGGCCTGAACTGCATAGCGAGACCTTGTCTAAAACAACAACAACAACAAAAAACACCAGTCATTTCTGCTGCAGAATGAGTCACAATGTCAGCATAATGTTACTGATCTATCTAGCTTTTTAAATTCCTTATTATCCTTATTCAGAGTTTTTTCCTTAAACTACAGCACTTGCAAATTTGGCTTTTTGTAGAAGCTCAGGTGTGATATAGTTATTGACGCACTGATATGTTTTGAATGATGATAATTTGGACTTAAAAAATTCCATTTAGTGAGCAAATATACCATTAACATATAATGCAACATAAAATATAAATTACACCTTAATTTTTAATCTTGTATTTGCCAATATACACCCTTGTTGAAGTAACAATGGGGTGTGTGTGGTCAGCTAGAAAGTTATCTTATGAATTAATAGTGCATACACTAAAACAAAGAAAGCCTCATTCCTATTTGGTATTTTGTTGATATTATTGTGAATAATTCAATTCATCATTCTATCGCCCTAGTTTTAAAATTTTAAAATCCTTCTCCGGCTTAAACGTGTAGTCATAGGTCATTAGTCCAAAAACATGCAAGTTCAGCCAGGCATGGTGGGGCACGCCTATAATCCCAGCACCTGGGAGGCTGAGGCAGGAGGATGGCCATGAATTCAAGGCTAGTGTGAGCTACACAGAGTTCAAGGGTAGCCTGAACTCTATAGCAAGACCCAGTCTCAAAAACCCAAACCACCCCCCGCCCTGGCAAAATATAGACTTCATATTTGTAAAAGAGCAAATACAGGGCAGGAAGTGTAGTTCAGCAGCGGAGCATGTGCTTAGCATGCAAGAGGCGCAGTGTCTGACGCCCAGCACCAAAACAGAACAGAGATTACACATATGTAATATGCTGTAGGAAAATAATACTGAAGTGAAAAATCATAGAATGATTTCTTTTTTATTCTTTAAAGTTTTAAAAATGAGTCCATGTTTCCCATACATAATAATCATGGGAATTTGCACCTGTACATAGTATAGATACCTTAATTATTCTTTTTCCTACAGTCCCCTTCCCTACCCTTCAACACTTCTCCCCTCACCATTTACAAAGCTTAGTTTCCACTTTCCCTTCCATTCTCTGTTTTAGTCCTTTTTCAATCCCTTCTCTTCTCCCTCCTGTGTTCTCCTTCCCATGTGAAGGCTTCTTTCTACATCCCAATACTGTCTTCCACTGGGTTCCTTGTTTACCCTTTAGGTTCCTGAAAATAAACAACTGCACCCTGTCACACTCCAGGATTACTGACATTTTAAGCATAATGTGATAAGTATCAAATTTTAGCTTGTGTGTTTTTAAAAAGTTTGAACAAAGCCATCAGCATGTGTTTGGCCTGTCGTGTGCACTACACCTGCTCCTCGAATGCAAGTTCATGCTGCATCCAAAAGGATCCAACAGATTCCTCTACATCTGCCTCGTCCACACAAACAGCTATGAAAATATGTCACAAGCGGATGCCAGAAGAAGGCTTTGACTAGTTAATAACCTCTTAATGTGACAATGAAGTTCAATTACTCCAATCAGAATTTATCGAACAATTTGTGGACAAAAACAAACTATTTTTTGAAATGAGAAACTCAGGCTTTAAAATGTACTTTACAAATAATTTAAGTGCCACACTGTATTAGAATGTAAATTCCAAGCTTCAAAATTATTTTAACTCTTTATTATCCCAGCAACTATGACTAGACTGATGGTGCTGAAAGATTCCCTTTACCCTTAAATTTAAAATCTGATCAAAGATTTTCACATGTGTAACTGGCTGATAACAAAAAGCCTCAGCTCCAAATGTTATCAATTCATCTAGTATTACACTGACAAGAGCTGTAAAACAATGTCATTAAAAGACTGGATATCAAAGTTCATTAGCAAGAACCATGTGTTGATGAAGTTTCTTGTTTTAAAGTAAATGGGTTGAACAACAGCATTTTCAAATACCATTTGAGGGTATTAATTAGACCTCAAAGGGCTAAAACTTAATACTTCATCATTTAATGAGTTTACCCACCTCTAATAGAGCTACATTAATATATTAGATATTTCTTCACTAATATATTACATATTCCTTTAATGTTATTCAGATTTGTGAACTAGGTACAAAAGAAATGTAGAATTAGGATTTACTGGTTTAAAATGAAAAATTATTTTTACTTATAACTATTTGCATAGTTTTAAAATATTTATGTAAAATAGATGTAAAAATAACCACTAATACATGATTAAGTAACTTATCTGTGAAAAATGTATACTATTAGAACATACAAATTTTAATTTTAACCTATGTGGTTGAAAACTTGGATTGCAAAGGGGAAAGTACAAGGACGAACTCCCTCTACTGGTAATTTAAGGAAATGCAAATAGAGAAAATACTGGAATGGAAGTTTCCTATCATCAGAAAACACTTCCTATTCGTAAATTAGAAAATAAAAACTGATAAAGGCCATACATTAATAAAGTCCAAGGGGTTATCAGAAAACAATTATTTTAAGTAGAGAGGGAAGGACACAGAATTAAAAGGGAGCTTTCTGCCAGCTCCCTCTTTCTCCCATCTTTCAGTGCACAAGCAGGGATTTAAGAACAGGACAGAGATGGAGGGCGGGGCAGGCGAGGGGCGCGGAGGGGCGCGGAAAGAATGGAGACGCGCTGTGCAGGGGTACCAGCTCCCCAGGAGGGGCGCGATCAGTACGCGCTGCAAACATGTGCAAGTAAAATGAAAGTAAAAGAAACGCTCTACGACTGTCAAAAAGAAAAAACAAAAACAAAACAAAACACGTCGAAAGAGAGAGATCAATTCTCTTTCTCTTGCCTGGTCATAAATACAGCAAAATGCTTTAGCTGGCTACCCCATCACTAGATCCTAGCTTGCAACAACTTCTACAGAACACACAATAATGTGGAATGACGTTCACCCAAAGCGTGCTAATGTGAATGCTCTTCTTCAGGCAGTTCCTAGGAGTTTGTGCTATAATCTTTTTATTTTTCATTTTTTTATTTTTTGGTCCCTGGAATTTAACTCAGCACCTCGCGCTTGCTAATAAGCAAGGCACTGTACCGCTGAGCTGTATCCCCAGCTCTTAGAATCTTTGCAATTAGACTCCTACGCTGAAAGCCTGCCCGCCGAGAGTGACCTCGGGTGGCTGCCGCCACTACCACTCTACTGTTCCACTACTGCTGCCGCAGGAACTGTTGTCTTCTCTCCTGCTACCAGCTGCCACTTTGAGTAATTACTACACACCAAGCTAAGTGCTCTACATGAATTACCTAATTTCATTCTCCTATCAATATTCTGAGAGAATGTGATAACAAGTTTCATGGAAGGTTAACGTGCTCACTTTGGAAGCACACATACCGACAGAAGAGAGTAATACATGGCTTAATGATATTTGCAATCAGGAATTATGATTCTAGAACTTAATACTGCGCCATTAATAATCCTTTTTTTTTTTTTGAGACAGGGTCTCATTCTGCAGTTCAGGGTGGCCTCCAATCCTTCTGCCTCAGCCTCCCAAGTGCTGGGATTACAGGAATAATCTTTATTTTAAAAGAAACAAAAAAAGAACATACTTATGGTCAAGATAGAATTATTCATATAGTAAAGAGTGAAACCTTCATGGCCATCAATTGATGAGTAGGTATATCCATACAAGGGAGCATTATTGGCAATGAAAAGAACTACAGATACATACTACAACATGAACTTTGAGAAAACTATGATAAAAAAAAACCTTGTGTACTTATATCTATACATAGTATGAGATGGCTAGAGTTAAAAAATTCTACAAAGGAAGTGGGCTAAGGAGGACAGGAAGTTGGGGAAATGGGAAGTTAAGACTATGAAGCAAAGGGCTTCTCTGGACTAATTTTGGGAAAACGAAAATGTTTCAGAATGAACTGTAGTAGTGGCTGTTCAATTCTGTGAGTATATCACGGGATGAATGTCCCTGACTCAAAATCTGAAATCCAAAATGCTCCACATTCTGGAAGATTTTGTGTGCTGACATGGCACCACAAGGAGAAAATTCCACATGTGACCTCAACAGTGGGCCATCTACGGCCCTGGCACAGCCAGCCACAGTCCAGAACCCAACTCTGAATATGCTGGCTTTCGGGAAACACTCTCAATCTGAACGAAAACATCCCACCGTAATACTGAAAACCACAAAGTTCCATTACACAGACTGTATTTGTTCCGTCCCAGTTATGTTTAAGTACTACATCTTTTCCAGTTTCCTTAGAAGGTTTTCAGTCAGGATTCTAGAGTTTTTAACTCAACTGTAGTATACTTTTTTTCCCTTCAAATTTCTAGCTTCAATAATTTTTTCCCAGAATATTTCACATTCTACATATATTTATATAAAGAACAAATGAGAATATTGTAAGAGACACATGAGGTATGAAAATTCAGATAGATGGTATATTGTCCAGTACTGGACATCGAGCCCAGGGGCAGTCTACCCCTAAGTTACACCCCTTACCTTTTTTTTTCATTTCGAGACAGGACTAAGGTGCCCATATGACTTGAACTTGTGATTCTCCTGTCTCAGCCTCCTGAATAGCTGGTTCTAATCTTTCTTCTAATACTAAAATTTTGTAACTTAAAATTGCTTAAAGGCAGATAGATTTACTAATATCAGACACTTTCGCAAAGAACTCTAGGACACCCTTGGGGCTTTAATTTTATTGCAATAACCTCATCTTCCTAAAAGACAAGCAGACTATATTCTGTGAATATATTTTTATCTCATGAACCCTTCAGATAGGGTATATATATTGAAAATGATATAAAATAAAAACTGGCGCTGATGGTATACCTCACTGGCAGAGCACACTCCAGCACCAGTAAACAACCATTAAAATTTTTGGGCTTTGCTAATATCCTTCCTGTAACTTACCATCTGTACACTTTTTTCTAATTCCTGGGGAATTGCAAACGTAGATGAAGGGGCCTGAGTGAGAGGCCATGCACCAGCCTATCAGGAAAGAAGTGAAATGAAAAATTAAATAGAGCAATAAGACATTTTTAAGATAAACCACCTTCTTCCTTCTGTGCAGTGCTGATAAAACCCACAGCATTACTCTCACGGCATGTCTTCCCAAATCAATGTAACAACTCTGGAATCCAAAAAAACTGCTAATACAAAAGGACATATTCGTACCTGTAGAACATATATTTGAAAACTAATTCCCAAATCTATTACTGTGTCTTGGTTTCTGATAAAATTGTTGAACTTATTGTTGAGGTCAGCACTGACACTCATATCCGTATACATCCGATGTAGCTTGCTAGTAAACTCATAACCACAGGCTTGCTGTAAAAAAAGTTTGAAAGATGCATGACTTAAAAAGAAAAATAGTAAGCCATACTGATTATCAGTAAGACTGTGCTGCTACTGTAGGTCTTTCATCAAAGGCCCTTGCACGTACACATAATTATAGCTAAAGCCTTATTATTTAAAACCCAAGGTAGCTACTCAGAACCTTTCAAACAATTCTTTCCTCTTAAAGTTAGATGTAGGGCTAGCTCAGTGTTACAGCACTTGGCCAGCATGTCCAAGGCCAAGTTCAATCCCCAATATCACAAAAATTAATAAATTAATAAAATAGAGTTAGATGTAAAGTGACTGAAAATACGTATCTATGAAAACGAATTTTCCTATATAACAAAAACTTTTCTATAAATTTGTATTTCTTATTTCAAGACTGCAAAATGCTTAACTACTATGTGTAAGATGCATTTTGGGGTTATACACTACATAGTATAAAATATACATTAAAGATTACTGGCAATACAACAGCCATAGTCAATTTAAAAAGGGGGGGGCACTTAAAGATATTTTTAACACCAGCTACTGAGTGACAAATGTATAAGCTAAAATGATATAGAACTAAAATTCAACTATACCCTAAAACTTGTAAAGGAATATTTTTAGGTATATTCAGGTATAAGTAATATCTATCTTGGAGGACTTTCTATACCAATACATATGGAGACATTTGAGCCCTTTAACATAATATTCATGTAACATACTACTGGTGTATGAATACATATTATACATTTAACCAGTCTTGTTGATGAATGATTTCTTGTTATTATATACAGTGCTGCAATGAGGCTCTTTATGCACTGGTGGAATAATTTCTAGGTCCTTATCCTATCAAAGGCTTACAATACCTTTAGTTTATTGATCATAGCTTCTTCAGAATCCATAGACATAGATAATCCATGAATTAACCGTTTTGCCAACATTCTTGCGTAGAACTACATGGAAAATATTTTAAAAGATTACTCCCTTTGTAATGATTTAAATTTCAGAAATAAAGCAAAGCTGACAATTTAAAGCAAAAGTTTTCTTTTCACAGTACCTTTTGAAAAACATCCTTATCATCGATGTACTTGAAAACAGTAATAAAGCTCGTCAATTTGTCTTCTACTTCATTTTCTGTCATCCCTTTTGCTGACTTCTTCAGTAAATTGTCACAGTACTTAGCAAGCTCAAATAGAAAGTGGTAACAAATCTTAGACAGGGCCCTTCTGGACATCTCATGCCTCAAAGTGGCAACAATACAAAACAAGATCAACAAATGAGGTCTCTGACATCCTAAATTTTGTTTTAAAAGTCATGAATATAAAGTAAATTACTTAAAACATACACATAACATTAGAAACAGCTTAAAAATACGATCAACACATAGTAACCATTAAAACACTGTTATAAGTAACAAATTTTTAAAATGTATTTCTTAAATAAGAAAACTGTTAATGGTTCTATAATTTTTGACATTGAACAATTAACCCCTTAAAATCTTATAATAACCAAGCTGGGCATGGTGGTGCACACCTATAATCCCAGTATTCTGGAGGATGAGGCAAAGAGGATCACTATGAGTTTCAGGCCAGCCTGGGCTATATAAGTGAATTCAAGGCCAGCCTTAACTGCATAGCAAGACCCTGCCTTTAAAACAACAACAACAAAAAACCTCTATAAATAAGTTTTCCTTCAAAGATTATAAAAAATTTATCAGGTTTCCTTCATAGTTCAGATATAACAAAGTCTCCATCAAAAATGTGAGTTATTTCATAGCAGACACACTTTAGAATCCAAAGTTTGGCCAGGCATGGTGGCACATGCCTATAATCCCAGCAGAATTACCATGAGCTGGAGACCAGCCTGGGCTACACAACAAGCCCAAGGCCATCTTGGAAAACAGCAATGCCCTCTCTCTAAAACCCAAACCAAGGCCAGGTGTGGTAGCACATGTATATAATTCTAGCACTTGGGGACTGAGGCAGGAAGATCGCACTGAGTTTGAGGCCAGCCCGGACTATATATAGTAAGTTCAGGCCAGTTTCAATTACATAGTGACACCTTGTCTCGAAAACAAAAAGAACACGAAAACAAAAGTCAACAACAAACCCCAAACTTTGTACATGAAATGTTCTCCTTTGGTTATGTCTTAAGAAACATACTTGACCTTCTGCTTTCCTTTCACAAACATCAAATTATGACACAGATAATTTCTCATCATTTTCTGAAAAATGCTATCAAAACTAATTAACATGAGTTTATATGCTTGCTTTTCCTTTTCTGATTAATACAGATTTTTTTCATAAGATTGTGATTGAACAACCATCAAACTTACCAGTTCAGGTGCTTTACAAACAGACTTAGGTTCTCTGTAATTTACCACGGATGTAAGCGCCTAAGTAAAAAAACAGACCAGTAATTAGCCATCAGCCAGAGGGCAAGAGCATGGGAGAATCAATGTTGCTATCACTGCTGTGGCGAACCTATGGCATATATGCCACACTGGGCTGTTTTTATCATTGAAAACTTAAAAGGTTCACCATCACTGTGCTATAACCTGTCTGTCTAAAATTAACAGTTACCATTTCTATCTTAAATATCACCTGAAATCCATGTGTTAAAGGCTTAGCTCCCAGTCTGGCACAATAGCAAGTGTTGGAACCTTTAGGAGATGCATCCAGGTAGAGTGAACTTAGGTCACTGGGGAGCAGGTGCCCTTAAAGGGGACACTAGAGGCCCTAGCCCCTCTCCCTTTTGTCTCTGGCTCCTTGGCCACCAAGAGCTCAGCACACTTCCTCATCCACAACCTTCCACCAGCATGTGCTGCGAGCCACAGGCTCTAAAGCACCACGGACTGACACTTCCAAAACCGTGAGGCAAAAATAAGCATTTCCTCTGTTACGTTCTTGTTGTTGGGAGAAAATACCCAGTACCCACAAGTTAAAGGAGGAAAGCTTTCTTTTAGCTCACAGTCTGTGGAGGTTTCAATCAATAGTTGGCAGGGCAGCACGCAGAGGGGCCTGGCAGAGGAGAAAAGGTCCGCGGAGGGTGGGCAGGAAGCTGCAGCTGTGAGCCTCCCATTCCTTTCTCACTCCGTCCAGGCTCCGAGCTTACTGCTTACTGACTGCTGACGGGCACACCCAGAGTAGATCTTTTATCTTTAGTAAACCACTTCAGCCACACCCAGCATTACACTAAACCAATCACTGGACTAATCCAGTTATCACATCCAGGATCTAATCACTCCTAAAAGCCCCACCTATGGGTGTAGGGGATTTGGTTTAGATATAAACCATCGTGTCTTCCTCCTAACATGTTCCTCACAGCTACTTTGTCACAGGAATGGAAAGCTAACACACTATGATATATAAAACAGTACTTCCGTGGCTGGGGATATAGCTCAGTGGAATAAGCGCCTGCCTAGCAAGTGCAGGGTCCTGAGTTCGATCCCCAGTACCGCCAAAAAAAAACAGTACTTCCATGGTAGCTTGTTGAGACTGTTTTTGTACCTAACATCAGGCAGACTTCATTACAAGATACTTTATAACTCATTACTGAAATTTAAGCACAGATAAAATAACATCATTTTCAAAATTTCTTAAAACCTTGTAAGCAAATTTCCTACACAGAATATAAAAATTCAAGTCTATATATTTAAGTTACACATGAAGCTTATGTTAAATGTTTGAAGGAAAAATCAATACTACAGATTAAGTTATTTTACGTATTTTCAGAAGATTCTAGTTTATTGAAAATTCCACTTTTAAAGAGAAATTCTGTAAGCATTCAATTTAACCATTCAGTTAATAATTTAAAACTTACGTTATTCCTATTTTGACTTTCACATTTAAGTTAGTTACGTAAGGTTAATCTCTGTATCAGAAATCTCATATTTAGAAGCCTAATCCTGAAACTTTCTAACACATGATAAATAAAATTATAAATTATATAAATTATATAAACAGTACATGTACTAAAAAGTCACCTTATCTAATGCACTCATAAAGTGCTGATCACCATTCAAAACAGTGTTGATAAGCTGAACAAACTTCCCGTGTACTTCCAAAACTGACTCCACAAATAGCGTTGGCATCTAAAAATAAACACAAACCACAAAACCCACTTTAAGAAATTCAAAAGTAGATTGTTAAAGACTTGTGTAAGAGCACAGTTTACCCCCCCCACACACACACACATTCTCGCTACCCCTTTCCCTCTCAGAAGAGGTCTAAATGGCCTTACAAGCCTAAACCTAAAATTCCCCGCTGGGCTCACACCTACAATCTCAGAAGCTGCCGAAGAACTGCTGTCAGTGTGAGGCCAGCTTGGAACACAGTAAAGCCCTGTCTCGAAACACCACATCAATCCGGGCACGAGAGCACACGTTTGTAATTCCAGCACGCGGGAGACTGAGACAGGAGGATCGCTGCAAAGTCGAGACCACCCTGGGCTACACTGCGTTCAAAGTCAGCCTGAATTACACAGTGAGACCCTGTTTCAGAAACAAAATACCCTAAAACTTCTATAATTGAAATCAGCTTAACACCAAGACTGTCTAGGCCCTACCAGATGAAGGCCCCCAAAACACACTCCCTTTCTCTCTCCCACTCTGTCTCTCTGTCTCTTTCCTTTTGTCTTCTGCTGTTCAGGCTGGCCTTGAACTCACTGTATAGCCCAGGCTGGCCCAAAACTCATGTTGATCTTCCTGCTATCGTCTCCCAAGTGCTGGGATCACAGGGGTGTGGCAACATCTCCCACTCCACTTCTCTCTTCTGCTGGAATATCACAGCTGAAGGGTAACTGGATAAATCTGACATACAGCAGGCCTCTGGCTGTCATAGACGACTACAGAAATACAGGTGGCCTGCGATGTCCCTAAGGGCTGAAAGAAAACAGTGGATTTAAAAGCTGTATCTGAGGTAAGAGAGCCCTCTAGAACTGGGTAGTATAATCCCTTCATCTCAGAGGGAAAAAATGTGTCGTACTGCAAAGTGAACTTTGCCTCCACAAGGAGGTAACAGAAGCGGTACCTAAGGCCTAGTGCAGTCAGCTGAATGTACAGCCTCATACGAATGTGTTCTCTTTCTTCCATCTCCCAGCCTGGACACACACTCCTCTATCCTATGTCCTTCAACATGTTGGGGTTGTTCTACACTAACAAGCCCAGTAAGTAATACAGAGTAATAAATACTTAATAGAATATTAAAATAAATAAATAATTTTTTAAAAAAGAAAACTAATTCTTCCACAAAAAAGGATAATTTGTGATTTTCCATGGCAGGACACAAAAACTAAGAATTTTTTGCTGAGGACAAGTCTACTGTAAGATGACAGGTATTTAAAAAGTGCTCTGACCCCTAAGGTGCATACCAGATTACCGTATTATAGATGAGAGCAAGGAGTACTACTTCGGAGAGAGAAGGAACATTTCAAAGTACAGCTATCTTATCAACCACTATGAGTAAGTAATAAGGCAATTTGTAAAAGTCACTTAGTTGGTAAAGTACTCTTGAAAAAGAAGGGAATCAGAAATGTGAAGGTTACTATCTGGGGCATTCTGGATAGCAAACATGTATAGGTAAATCTGTCTTAATCTGCTAGTTAGGAAGAAACACCCTTATGGGGAAACAGCAAACATTTTTCTGTGAGAAGTTAACCATTAAATGAACAAACACAGCAGTATTGCTATGAAGCAGCCCATCTCTCCAAATGGTTTTCTAATAATTTCCTAATTCCAAAATGAGTACAACAAATTCTAGGTTTAAACATTTTAATAACAGATGCTTTATTTGTTAGCATGACAAGATTTTTTTTTTAACCTCTTAAAAAGAGTAAAGTCAAAACAAAAACTCTAACAAAGTCGATTAAGAGAAAAAGTTTCCAGTTCCTTATACACAACTCACATTTTCCTGAGTAAGGTTACTGGTTGCTCTAAGGCCCTCATCATGGATATGATTTTGCAGCTCCTGAATCATATGAGGTAACCCAGTCGACACAGCACGGAGTAAAACATACATATTTGCCATGTCTGAGGGGAAAAAGAAACTGCATTATTAAACACAGATATTTTTATTATTTATTAGGTAACATGATTCAAAAGGCTCTTGGTACTTTACACACCAGTGCCTTTTACTTCCCATCTAACTCTATATGATAATGTAGGTATTGCTATCTTATTGTGGTTTTAATCTGCATCCCTCTGAGACTGAAAACATTTTATCCTTGTTGGCCTAAGCATTCTGCAGTGCCTAAGCAAGTCTCCTGACCAATTCATATTTTACAATAAATTTTTTTCAGGCACTGCAGATATGATCCTATGACTATTTCTTGATGCACC
Organism: Dinomys branickii; assembly: GCA_004027595.1. Taxonomy (NCBI): domain Eukaryota; kingdom Metazoa; phylum Chordata; class Mammalia; order Rodentia; family Dinomyidae; genus Dinomys; species Dinomys branickii. The sequence goes on along the minus strand of PVLD010009812.1, from coordinate 41,906 downwards.
AAGATGACTCAATGATCTTTTAATGATCCAAAGTTTATTATTTTCTTTTTTGTACTGGGAATCGAACTTAACACAAAGTTTGTTATTTTAATACAGCCTGCTGAATCAATCATATCTTTCCCTACCTCAAGGTTACGGAGATACTGTCCTACCTTACCCTTCAGAAGAGTTACTGTCTTCCCCTTTGCAGTTAGCACAGGAAACCTGCAGAGAACTGAGTGTACGCATGGTGTCTGAGGTAGGAACCCTATTTCTCTTTTCCCTCAAATGGATATGCAGCAGACACAGCACAACGTGCTTGCAAAAGTTGCTGTGCTCACTGTTCTCAGAGCCACCCGCCCGCACACATAGGCCACTTTTAGGCTCCCCAACTCTACCCCACTGGTCTCCCTGCTTCTCTTGTGGCAACACCCCCCTCTCCTCTCTCCTAGGGGTAGGCCAAGTCTCACTAGACTGTGGCATGTTCATCAAGGGCATCTTGACTGGTCTTAGTCCAAGAACATACCTCAGAATTAACGAGACAGCACCCTGGGTCTGGAAATCAATGGTGATCTCAACAATACTATGAAGTTTTCTGTGTAGTTCTGACAGACATGTCTTATGTTATTCATTGCCACTTGATAAATCCTATCTCCACTTTTTCTAAAATAGTCTATTTTTTCATTTTATGTGGGCATCTCACTGTATTTTTATTTCGTATTTTCCCTATTTTGAGCTAGATTGAGCACCTCTCCACATTAGTCAATTTATAATTCCTTCTCATTGATTTTGCCTTTATTCCCACAGTATACTAGGAATTAACATATTAAGATAAGTAGCTCTTGTAATATATGAAAATATATAAGCACTTTTCCCAGCTTTTCTTTTGACTTTAAAATACACTGAAAATACACTTCTCCAAAGTAGTCATTCAATATACAATAGTAATCTATAAAGGGATATAGAATATTATAAAGATTATTATAGAAATGCTTTCAGTCTAAAGGTTGTAAAAGATGATGTTAACAAGGAGTTTCTACTTTAATTTCCATTCATACGTATGTTTGGTACCACTTACCATTTTTTTTCTCTTGTCGAATAATATTATGACATTCTGCATGTAAGAACTGTAAGTGATCTGCTACCATTCGTTGTTGACATTCATGAGTTACTTTAGTATATGAACTTGGATTTAAGTATTTTCGACATCGAATTTCTTCATCTTTTAATCTACCTAGAACCTACAAAAATATATTTGTATAAGCAAGAACTTGGCAGTTTTTCTCTGAAGAAAAAACCTTTCACATTAGTAAGTCAGGCAGCAAATTTTAATGACTATGAAACACAGCAAAGGTAAACTACGCTTACACAGCTAATTTAAACCAACAATTTACAAATCACTTCAAATTTGTATAAGATATTACCCAATATTAATTTTAAGGATGAGAAAAAACAACCAACAGGGACTTAGCAGAAAGTATCAACCATGAGGAAAACTAGAACACCATTTTTTCCTCAGAAAACGCTACAGCAAGAGCAGTAACTTGGCAACAAATGCTACACATTCATTAGGTATAACTGCTGGGCATGGTGGCGCACGCCTGTAATCCCTGCACCCCGGAGGCTGAGGCAGGAGGACTGTTGTGCGTTCGAGACCAGCCTGGGCTACAAAGTGAGCTCAAGGCTAGCCCAAACTGCATAGCGAGACCCTGTCTCAAAGACAAAAAATAAAAAATAAAATGATTAAGTATAACTGCATCAATGATCAAATCAAGAGAACCCCTTTTGCAAGAAAATTTGAACTAAAAAAATCATGTTAAAAAATAAAACAGATTGGGCCGGGGATATAGCTCAGTGGCACAAGTGCCTGCCTTGCAGGGTCAGGCACAAGGACCCAAGTTCGATTCCTGGTACCAAAAAAAAATAAAATAAAATAGATGGAAGCATGTAATGTCTCGTTTCTTACCTTTTCCATATACTGTGAGCAATTTGATTCTTGTAATAAATTTGAAGCTTCTTGTTTGTAATACTCTCCTGTTTCAGTCAGAAAAGGAGTCTCAAAGATTTCTTGATAAAACTGGATAAATCAATTAAATTTACATTAGGGAAAAATTGAACATGTAATTTAAAAAGTTAAAGTCTAAATAAGTTTTAAAAGAAAAATTTTTTTACCTTTAAAGGAAATTTTCTCTTATACTGTTCAACATGAACAAAGGAGTTAATAACCCCATGGATTACTTTCTGGTTTGGGTCTTCTCCACCACGATCACTAAAATGAGGTATAAAAAATGTTATTATTAAAAATACAGTATGAAACTCATTTGTTATTTTTTCAAAGCAAAGGAGTTCAAAAAGTCATTTACACAGGGTGTGGTGGCACACATCTATAATCCTAGCACTAGGGAGGCTGAGGCAGGAGGACTACTATAAGTTCAAGGCCAGCCTAAGCTACGTAAGCAAGTAAACAAGTTAAAGGCCAATCCGTACTACATAGTGAGGCCCTGACTCAAAAAAACAATAAACACAAAAATCTATGGAAACCTAATCAACTTATAAAGCACTTAAAGGTCAATCATGCATGAAGCCTAAAAACAATTTTTCATACCACGGGTGAATTAATACGTTATTGTTAAAGTACACATTAGAAATTATTCCATCAATAAAAGTTTTAATTATGAAATTAAATTAAAGATATGCCCATACTAAGATAACACTTCTTTAATATTAGTAAAATTGGTACAAGCTCACAAAAAGACTTTAAAGCTTCAAGTTAAGAGAATTTGGATTGCATTTTACTAAAGGCCATTCGTTATAAGCTAACAGCTTATACTGAATGGAGAAAAGGAGAAAGCTTTCTCTCTGCCACCTGGAACAGGACAAGGAGGACTGTTTCACCCCGCTTCACACAGGTCTGCCAGCCCCAGTCAGAGCAATCAGGCAAGAGAATGAAATAAAAGACACCAAAATCAGAAAATAAGCTGTCTGATCATTAAGGACGTGACCATAAGTTACACACAGAAATCTAAAACACCACCAAAAAATGTCAGAACTTATAAATTATGCAAATTTACAAGATACAAAGATCAACACAGAAAAGTCTGTAGGACAGCTATAGGCCAAGCGACTTACCTGAAAATAGAAATTACAAAAGCACCTCTTTAAGAGAGCTATAATAAATAAAACACCTAGAAGTAACCTTAACAAAGAGATAAAGGACCTCTAAAATTGATACAGGGGATGGGGATTTAGTGCAGGGGCAGAACGCTTGTCTAGCAAAGCAGGAGGTCCCAGGTTTGGTTCTCAACCCCCCAAAAATTAAAAAGTGAAAAAAAATTGATATGAAACAAAACTAACAGCAACAACAAAAACCCTGAACAGCTAAAGCCATCCTAAGCAGAAAGAGCAAAGTAGGAGGTACTACACTGCCCGACATCAAAACATACCACAAAGGAGTCGCACACCACAGTACTGGCGGAACTCCAGACACACAGACGGAAGGAGCACCGCAGCCTACAAGAAAGCCCATGTCCGCGGCAAACTGAGTTCTGACACAGTCCTGAGAGCGCCCTTTGGACCACAGTCTTTTTAATAAATGATGCTGAGGAAATGGGGTATCTACATGCAGAAGAAGATAGGTATCTCCCAGCTGTTACCAAAAAAAAAAAAAAAAAACAAGTCAACAGTCCTGAAACTATGAAAATACTATAGGAAATGCTTCATTTTGGAAAAGATCCTAAAATGACAGGAAACAAAAGGAAAAATTGACAAATACGATTATATCAAAGTAAAAAAACTTCTGCATAGCAGATGAATCAATCAACAGAGTTCAGGGCCAACCTACAGAATGGGAGAAAATATCTGCAAACTTCTATGTAACTGACAAGGCACTGATATTCAGCATATACAAGAAATTTCAAAAACTCAAGAGCAAAAGAACATATAACCTAATTAAAACATGAGCAGTAGATTTAAATAGTCATTTCTCAAAAGTAGACATATGGATACCCAACTGATACATGAGAAAAAGTTCATCATCTTCAAACATCATGAAAATGAACATCTAAACTACAATATCACTTTACTCCAGTAGGAATGGCTATTCTGAGAATAAAGACAACAAGTGCTAGTGAAAGTATGCAGAGTATAAATTGGTACATCCATTATGGAAAACAGTGTGGAGGTTCCTCAGGAAAATCAAAATTGTAACTACCATGATACATCAATACCACTGCTGGGCCAGGCATGGTGATGCACAATAATCCTAACACTCAGGAGGCTGAGGCAGGAGGATCACCATGAGTTTGAGGCCAGCCTGGGCTACACAGTAAGACCCTGCCTGAAAAAAACAAAACAAAAACCTCCTGGGCACACACCCAAAGGAAATGGAATCAGTACCACAAAGAGACAGCTTCACAACCATGCTGACCACATAACTATTCACAGCAGGAAAGAAATGGAAACAACCTAAGTGTCCACGATCTGATTAACTGACCTAAAATGCACAGATATAAGAGAATGCTATTCAGGTATTAAAAAAAAAAAAAAGAATAACAGCCCAACTGGGTATGATGGCGCCTGCCTGCAATCCTAGCACTGGAATCAGAGCTAGCCTGGGTAACTCAGTAACTCAGCAGTGTCTCTAAGGAAGGAAAGGAAAAGGAGGACAGAGAACAGAAGGGGAAGGGACGAGGAGGAGGAGCAGAGGGGAAGAAAGCGAGAGAGACAGACAGACAGACAGACAGAGAAAGACTGGGATAATTCACTGTAAAGGCCAGGTTCAACCTGAGACTCAGCACAGCGAGGGAAAAAAAAAAAAAAAGAAGAGAAAAAATCCTGTCATTCCTTGGTGAAAGAGGTAGAAGTGGACAGACAGGAACCAGAAATTCTGGTGTGTTACTGCATACACAGTAGGGTGTATTTGTTTTCTCTGTTACAACGGCTTCATTAAGATATATTTCACATACCATACAGTTCAACCATGTGAAGTATGCAGTTCAAATGCTTTTAGCATATTCATAGATATGTACAAGCTTTATGCCTGCCAGTGTGACACCGTTTTTATCACAATGCATTCTTTTTAAATTCATTTAACAATTTTAAATATATGACTAATATTAAATGTATTCACAACACCATGCAACTATCACCCACTATTCATTTCCCAACTTTTTATCTTCTCACACTGAAACTGCACCCAATAAGCAGCAATTCTTTATCCTTCCATCGCCCGGCACTTGGCAACCACTACTCCACCTTCCTGTCTCAGTGTGTGGGCGTATGAGCACCTTCTAAATGGGGTCATCAGCGTGTGCCCCACACTCTAGATGGTTATAATATCCTGTACATTTTCAAAAGCTAGAAGAATTTGAATGTTTTCACCATAAAGAAATGCTTAATGTTTGAAGATGTTTTGCCTGATTTAAATATTATACAATGTATATATGTACCAAAACATTATGTGCCATCCCATTAATATGCACAATGTTTTAAGTTTTCATGGATTAGTTAAAAAAGAATACTCTCAAAAAGACCAAAAAAAAAAAAAAAAGGGGCCAGGCATGGTGGCTCACGTCTTGTAATCCCAGCACTCGGGAGGCTGAGGCAGGAGGATCATTGTGAGTTCAAGACCAGCCTGAGCTGCATAGTGAGATCCTGTCTCAAAAAGACAAAAAAAAAAAAAAAAATAGTACTTAAATTTCACTACAGAAAGGATTGGTCTGACAACCATTACAAATATTCCTTCAGTAATGCAATAGGACACATTTCTCAAAGATGTACCCTAAACAATGTGTCACTCCCTAAAAGGACTAACAGCTGTTCCTCTATGAGCTCTGCTAGTACTGCTGCCCTGTATCCCATGCGAGAGCCTCATGCAGTGAGAGAAACATAACATTGAGTCGGGGGTAGGAAAATGGAGGCACCAGGAGAACAGTGTTAAGTGAACAGGCCAGACACACAGGCTGAGCGCTCACAGCGTTTCTCTGAGACAAGAAGCCTGAAGTATAAATGAAGAGCAAACAGAAAAACAGCTGACAGGAGGTATGAGACAGAGCTTTCCCAAATGGTAAGGGGTCAAGGCAGGGGGTGACAGACGTGGGAAAGGAGATGTTACGCACATGTAACACTTCCTCATAAGGAGTATAAACATTATCTATTGCAAATACGTACTGATAAAGGTAAATCTAAAAGACGAGATTAGGCAGCCTTGTTATTTACCTATATTCCTTTATAGTTCAGGACCTAAGCTCACCTCTTTTGTTTCCATTTTGCTCTGTTCTTCTAAGCCAAGGTCTCACCGCGTGGCCCAGGCTGTTCTCCAACCCCAACGCATCCTTCCTGCCTCACCCTCCCAAGTGCTGAGATTACAAACATGCGTCCCCACGTGCACCTCATCTTCCCACACACTGGAGTGGCACAGGCTCTGATTTAGTTGAAAGCATAGCTGCAACGCAGGTGGGTATTAACTTTTCTAATTATAGAAACAGGAAAATGAGGGGCTGGGGTCCGGCCAGCGCTACAGGACAGGCCCAAGACCATGGATTTGATTTCCAGCCTCCCGGGAAATAAGTGAATGGATGAAAAAGAAAAGAAAAAAGCCGGAACACAGCAGTCGGGCCCTCAGTGAGGAGCACGTGCCTCCAGCGCTCACGCCCCAGTGAAGCCACGACGCAGAGAAAGGTGCGCCTCAGTAAAATCCTCCACTCTCCTTTAGAGCAGATTTAATTAATACTTATTTTACAAAGAGGGCAGCAGAAAATCTATTATTATCATTCCCTCATAAAAGCTGCTGCTTCATCCTAGAGGATAAAAAGAACTTTCTGACACTGACAGAAAAGCCCTGAGGCAATGAGCTCTGTGTTGGCGCGCGCCCCCCCCCCAGGCCTCCCTCTACTCCTCTTCCACTCCTCCTCTGATTATCTGGGTCTTCTGGGGCAGCCTCTTGCACCCAAACTCATGGCTCCAGCGGCCCTGCAGCCAACCCTGCACAGAAAGGCTCCGTCCCTGGGCTACATGCACTGAGCGCACCTCCTCTGCAAAGCCATACTCACTCTGGTGAAGCAGCGATCTAACTCGGTCATCTACTTGGAACACAACACAGTTTTGTTACGAAACTTTACCAAGGACAAATGCTTTTCAGTGAAAAATGGGAAATGCTTGAATATTTGAAAAACCAGGTAACCTCAAATTCTTTTCATGCCCAAGACCTACATCCCTGCTCAGCCCCAGGAAAATTCACTCCTGCTGTCTGTAGTGCTCTGGCTGTTTGTCTCTAATCCCAGAAAGCCCAAATCAAAGTGGGGCCACATAAGAGACTTCCCAGAGTACACACTGGCGTTCCCAGGTGCACAGGCACACATCTGTAACCCCAGCTTGCTGGGAGCCTGAGGCTGGAGGACTGCAAGTCTGAGTCCAGCACGGGAAATTTAGCAAGATTCTGCCTTAAAATAGAAAAAAAGGGGCTGAGGACACAGCTCAGAGCAAAAGCCCCGAAGTCAATCTACAACACCACACACACACCAAACACACACACCCTAAATTATCCTTCCTGCAAGAACAACAGATGAACCCACAACCTAAAGATAATTACATAATCAATGAATGAATGCCATTTGATAACAGCACAGAAAGTTCTATACAAAGCAGTAAGTTTGATGTATTTCTATTAGGCTAACACATAATGAAAGTAAATCATAAAACAATGCTGTTAGTGATTTATAAAAGCATTGAAGTGGCCACAGGAATAAATTCTGGTCTTGTCTAAGAACAGTGAGCCCAGATGAGCCTCAAGAAAAGAACATGAAGAACTTTTAGGAATGTGGCTTACTGCCAAGCATGGTAGTGCAAACCTGTAATCCTAGCACTCAGGAGGCTGAGGTAGGAGGACTGCTGTTCAAGGCCAGTTTGGCCTATAAAATAAGTTCAAAGCCAGCCTGAACTGCATAATGGAACCCTGTCTCAAAAAGAGAAAAGAAACTGGCTTATTAGCCAGGAGGAGCTAATCCTAGCTATCTGGTAAACTGAGACAGGAAGACCAAAAGTTCAAGGCTGTCTCAAATTTAAAAGGGGCCATGCAGAAGCTACTATCTATCTAGCTAGTATTTTAAATGTTACTAGGAGCAACATGGAAGTGATTCCCAAAACGAAGAGGGCGAAAGAAGCTAAGAGATTAAGCAAACAACAGAAAAACCAGACTGTTTGTAAAATGAAGGCTTTAGCTGTGTGTGATGGCAGAGCCCAGTCTCAGCTCCTCAGAACATGGAGGGGCAAGGGAGTCCCCTGTATCAAGAGTTCAAGGTCAGCCAAAGAACAAACAAGTGTCTATTTTTAAAAAAAGGCTTTCTAGAGCCAAACTCAGACAGACAGGTCTGCAATGGCCACTAAGAAATCCAAGGCCGGGTGGGCGACACTGGTCAGCAACACCACGCAGATGGCTTCCACAGGGCGCGAGCCTCATTTTGCTCCTCCCCCAGCACATCTGACAACCCATGAGGCTGAGGAAGAGCCACAGGAGTCAAAAGTAAGATGACAGACTCAAGAGGGCGAGCCCTGCCCTCCACAGCGGAGGTCCAACAGGAGAGGTAGGCAGGGGGCCCTGGGGCTGGGGAAGCCTGTGCAGCCATTGTGAGATGCAGACTCTGGGCCACGCTTATGTGGCTATGCTGCCCTTACACATCAAAGAATGGAGAGCCACTGACGGGGCGGCCAGCCTGCCTCTCTGCATCTGGTGGAGGGCAGCTGGGTGGGATGACGATGAGACCCATGGCCAATCCACACACATTCACTGTCCCGCCGACCCTGAGCAGGGGAGGCGAGGCTGTCACTTATTCATCAACCCCAGTGTGGCATTCATTCGTCCCTATGCTGACAGTGAGACCAGCATTGCAGCCAACCTCACCCAGCCTCCTGTTTCCACTCCAAATCTGAGAAATGGCAGGCAGGGCACCTTCCGTCCAGTGCTGGCATTAGCCTGACTCGCAGGAACGGAGAGCACAGGAACAGAACTACAGGCCAACATGCACAAGGGGAAGGAGAGGGCAGGAGAAAGGAGAGAAGACAGATGCAAGAGGCCCACAGGGACAGTGGCACGAAGTGCAGGGGCACCAGTTGGCATCCAGCTGCGGCGTGGTCTGCGTCCACCCTGAGCAGGAGGGGCCTGCGCGTCTCAAACACTATGGTGCACCCCCCCCAGCACAGCCATGGCCCAGCCTTCCCCACCACAGAAAGCCACACAAGGTGAGAAAAGCTGCAGCCTCACTTTAGAGAGGGGATAATAGTAAGTGGGGTGAGAGATGAAGAAACAGGCCTTCTCATACCCTGCCGTGGAAACAGAAAAGTCACCAACCAACATAAATGAATTTTTAAAAATTTAGTAATGCATATAGTGTATGATTTTAACTGTTAGGAAAAAGCATATTGAAAGAAAAATGATTTTTTCTATATGCAGACATAAAAACTTAGGAAAGTTAACAAGGATAAGAGATTACTTTGTAGAGAGGGAAGAGAATTAGAAAATGATCTGGAATATTCCATTTTTCAAGAATGTATTTACATATCGCTTGTGTACTTAGAGATAAGCTTTTCAGCCAGGGTTGGTGGCATATACCTGTGAACCCAGCACTCTGGGAGGCAGAGACACATGGACTTCAAGTTCAAGCCCAGCCTGGGCAACTTAGTGAGACCCTGTCTCAAAATAAAAAAAGGCTGAGGATGCAGCTCAGTGTGAAAGCCGTGAGCTTTCACAAAAACCATGAAAAAATGCATAAGCTGGGCCTGGAACACCCTGACACAATAGGGAACAAGAAAACCATCAATGTTAACTTGGGTCATGGCAAAGACTGTGCACAGAGAAGCCATCCACAGTGAAGTAAAGTAAGACCATGAGTAGAAACTTATCAGGTATTTTAAGTCTATGAGTTTACCATGATGATTTTCCTTTTTTAAAAAAAGCTCAGCTGAAGATGACAGCAAAACAAGTGGCCTTAAAAACCAGTCAGCTGGGCATGGTGGCGTGAGCCTAGGAGGGGGGCCAGGTGGGAGGCCTGCCAGCTCCAGCCCAGCTGAGTAATCTGCTAAGATCCTGTCTCAAAATAAAATGAAAGGGCTGGAGATGCAGCGCAGCGCCAGAGTACTCACCTGGCAAGCCCAGGGACTCTAGTATCACAAGACAGAAAAGAGCAGAAACTAACTAAGAGGAACAAAGAAGCAAGAAGTTGCTTTGTCCTTACATTAGCACTAACCACATACTATAGTAGATGAAGGGGGTATAAATATACAATTTCTCAAGGTAATGCATCAAATCAAACTGACACGATTGCAGCCATACCATTCTATAAACTCCAGTAAGGTAACTGATGTCAAACTGGGTTAAAATCAGAAATTACAGAAGAATATCTAGTCCTGCCAGAGACAGCAAATCAGGAGTGTGAAGAGGCCATTGGTTGGCCAGTGTGCAGGAAACAGCACAAAAGAACACAGCACAATGCACCCGTGAAGACAAGGAGCAAGCCTGAGATGACAGTCCCCGAGGGGCAAGAGGGGGACCAGTGGCAAGGACTGGGGCCTGTTGGAGAAACGCCCGAACAGAGCGGGCTTCTAAAGAACAAACAAGGCCAAACTACGGCGGCCAGGCAGTCAGATACAGGTGATAAAACCTGTAGAAGAAAGCAACCACCTTACTTATATTAGGGATTTACTTGAAGATGAAGGGTGGAAATAGGGATTTTTGTCATGGCTGGGATTCTTCTATTTTTTCACCTGGGTGGTATTCATCTTACAATCATTCATTAATATGTGTATGGCTCAGCTCCGTGTGTCTGCATTTCACTCAACAATAAAACGTTTAATATGTACACACATAGCCCAACCCCCCCAGAAGTCCAACGGAAAACTGAAATAATGAGAAAAGTGTCTGAAAGGATATGGGAAGCACAAGATGGAGGAAGGCAGTCACTACACAACAGTGAGCGCAGGTGTAAGGGACAGCCCTGGTGCAAGACGTGCAGCTACAGCTGACAAAAGAAACATTAGTACATACAACAGGCCAAAACAGGCTTACAGAATGAAGACTCCTGACTTCAATTTAACTTTTATCTCACATTGCCCTTTTCCTCAATTGAATCTTTACTGTAACAATCGAGAAACTGAGTATCAAACATATATAAGAGAAAATACTATCAGATAGGTACCCTGTGTTATATTATTCCATATTCAGAGAGAAAGAAAGAATCTTGTTCTCACTTTAATTTTTGTACCAAGACTAGAAAGTTAACTGCAGAGTATTGGGAAAAGAAAAGCAATTGTGAATCCTTTACCACAACAAAACCAGAGTCTTCCATTATCTCTAAGACATCTAAGCAACTCCTTTCACTTGCAAATAAATACATCTTTCTTCTTTCCATAATTTAATATATTCCAAAGCTTTTGTAAGGAGGGGAAGTGGGGTGGAAAGGAGGGTAGAGGAAGGGGGAAAAGAATCAAGACACATCATACACAGGTACAAGTTCTCTATGATGAATGTTACCTCTACGTGCACCTAAAATGTACCAATAAACTTAATTTAAAAAAATTAATGTATTCCATTATTACATCAGAGCGAGTACTGCTACTTACGTTTCCAATTATTGGTTTGGCTATGCATACATTTTCATATATCACAAAACATTAAAATTCTAGCACTGTAATTTTAGGTTCATGAAGTTAAGTTTTATTTACTAAAATTACAAAGAACTTTGTTTCTATAAAAAAGTCCTAGCTTAGTAGTTCTATGCTACTGTAAAAGGTAAATTAATACTGAACAGAATTGCTTTTTATCTTTCCCAGTGAAGTAAGCACTATAAAAAATATGAGAAGTTATTTATATTACTTGCTTTTCTCTCCCCTACATCGGGAAGCACAGTGTCTATTTTGGGGTTACCAAATAAAATTGTGTGTACCATTTATAATGCTATCATGAAAAACAAAATGAACAGCTGTTTCATGGGCTTTTTATTGTTTATTTTTATAGCGCTGGGGACTAAATGCAGGAGGCTCCTGAACTCTAAGCGAGTGCTCTGCCACTGAATCCTCATTATTTCTATGCCTCATACAGTAAAGTGAAGTACAATACAACTCTGCATATGATGACAGACTGAAGACATGTAGGTACTTTAACGCCTTAAAATGTACCTTTACATAATCAAACTTATATGAGGAATTCCTTTTTTTCTAGGGGTCAGAGGAATCAAGTCACCCAACAATGAGTTTAAGATTACATGTAGCTGAAACAGTGACAAAATTATTTTGGTACAGTGATTATAAAATTAATGGAGGTGTAGACTAGCAAGCCAAAACGTGGGAAAAGGCATCTCATTTCTGTCGGAAACCATCCTATGTGGTAGAAGCAAGCATTTTAGCTAAAAAGACAAGTAGTTAAGCATTTTAGGACTAACTGTGTACAGCAGTTCAAATACCATTTGAAGGATAGGAATATACAGCTGGGTGTGGTGGTGCGTATCTGTAATCCTAGCACTCAGGACGCTGAGGCAGGAGGATTGCTTTGAGGAGGCGGCCAGCCTGGGCTACATAGCAAGATCCTGTTTCAGAAAACAAGGGGGCGGTGGGGGGATAGGAGGATAGGGATATAGCCCCACCAAGATACACTTTAAGTGTTTAACCAATGTTGACCAAGTACAAACAATGTTACTAACAAATATATTTAAGAACTAGGAAAGGTATATCAAGAACTGAAAGAGACCTCAAAGGTCAGCTAACCTAACCATCCTTATTTACAGGTAAGAACTCCAATGAAACTGTTTACTTGGGCGATGTAATCCTTTAAGGAGCCAGGCATGGTGGCACACATCTATAAACCCTAAATTCCAGCCTGGGCTACTCTGTGACTTGGGCAGACCCCATCTCAAAAGAGAAAAAGGGTTGGCACCTGGATTCAGTCCCCAGTACTGGGGAAAAAAATTAAGAAGATTAGATATCTCTAACTTCCAACCTAGCTGACCGTCGAAACACTTGAGAGCCAGTAGCATAAAAACTGAGAGACTGGGTCATGGTAAGCATTTAAAAATAAAAGGGTAGTCTGAAAATCTTTTCTGAATGTAACTATGAATTCTGTATCAAACTTGCTACAATACCTATGAATCTACCAAAGCATAACCCTCAAGGAAAAGCAAACAAACCAAATCAAACCAAAATCTAACCCTAACAAAGGCAGTTTGAATCTGAAAAATGTACTGCAGAGTTGTGTATCTGATATAAGTTAACTGCATTCATTAGCAAGTGACAAAAGGTTAGGTACCTTTTTATAAGACCTTGTTTATTTATTTTTATTTTTTTATTTTTATTTTTTGCGGTACTGGGGATTGAACTCAGGACCTTGTGCTTGCAAGCACTTATTCCACTGAGCTATATCCCCAGCCCCAAGACCTTGTTTAAAGAAGAACCTTTACACAAGGTGCTTTGCTTTAGGAAAGAATTAAGAAAAATTTCTTTCTTAATTTTACTAAATACTATAGTAAGTGTTACTAATACTACAATGTTACTAAATACTACAGTAAATAATATAAAGTATCTCACTTCATCTTTACAATAGTAACATAAATAGTGTGAACACTTCCCTTTAATAGCTGGGTTTTCTAATCATAGGGACAAAATTCTTCTGGTATTAAATGAAAAACACTAGGTAGCCAAATAGTTCCAATTGCTCTACTTTAACAAATTTCACTTTTTAGCATAGGCAAAGATCGGTAGAATTATTCAACAACTATTTCTTGTTATAAGTGTTTCAAAAAATTATTACTGGAGCTAGGTGCTGAGGCACACACTGTAATCCCAGCAGTCAGGAGGCTGAGGCAGGAGGATCACTGTAAATTCAAGGCCACTCTGAGCTATGTAGTGAGTTCAAGGCCAACCTAAACTATGCAGCGAGGCCCTGCCTCAAAATGAAACAAACTTTTTAAATTACCGAAGATCTAACATGTAGCTTTGTAGTACATTGGCTAAATTATTAATTCTTGGCTATTAATTCATTGGCTATTAACTCCTTGAGATTACCACCTGAGATTATAGGAGCTAGAGTGTAGCTCAACTTGTCAAATAGTCACAAGGCGCTAGGTCCAACTGCAAAAGGGCATACATCGATGTAGCCTCACATTGGAAACTGCCTTGACCTCCATGCTTGTCAAAGTCTCTCCTATATAATACTCCCTCGATTCTGTAAGAAATAATCTGGTTAAGGGCTTTTCCTCCCTGATGGTTTTAGAGTTTATCAGACCAATCTAAAAACACCTGTCTGCCAGAGGATGCAAGAAAAGTAAGAGCAGAATAAGGAAAAACATAATAGCGATGAATTTAGACCAAGTTGGTCCCTTGGAAGGAAACACACACACACACACACACACACACACACACACACACACACAAAACCAAATATACAAACCTCAGGTAAAAGTGATCAAAAAAGAAAGTTGTGAATAAACAAGATCATTAATGAAAGAAAGAAACTGAAGTGGAGATTTAGAGAAACAAATGATCAAAGTTATCAACCCAAGCCATGCTAATGTATTCCACTCCTTGATGATATGAGAAGGGCACAGTACCAGGTGATACTTCCCCCAAAATTCGTAATCTCAGTCTAATCACAAGAAACCACTGGTATGTTTCACCTGGATTAAATCCTGGGGCAGAGTGAGGGGCAATGGGGGACAACTAAGGACATGAAGTCCACAGTTGGCAACACTGCGCTGACATTTGCAGACACGCGCACTGCAGGCTCATTCCTGGGTACTGTACCCTAGAGGATGCGCAAACCAAATGCAAGCCTGTGTGAAAACTGTAATTAGTAAGCTGAGATTTATCTCAGGTATGAAAGCATAGCTTCATATTAGAAGATCCGTAATAATTTGCTGTATTAGCACCGTAATAGGGGAAAGCAATGTGTGATTACTCAACAGAAGCAGAAAAGACATCTTTATAAAATTCAACACCAATTCACATTAACTTAATTGTTCTCATAAGAGCACCTATCAAAAAACTGGAAGACGGGGGATGAAGAAAAGGAACCGGCTGTGTTGCGTACATGGCTCCGACCCCACAGCAGGGATATACACATGACTGCAAGCATGGACCCCGCGGGGGTGGTCTAAGGCGCAGGTGGAGGGGAAGGAGGGACGGGGTGAGGGGAATCCCATTGTGCCGTGCATTGGTACCCGCCTCCACGTAGAAGGGGAACAGTAGGTACCACACACAGGTGCTACTAAAGTAAAGCTATTTATTAAAAACTGGAAGAGGTGTCATCTTGAATGAAGATGTGCTGCACATGAGATCTTTAAAATCAAGAATGAGACACAAACATTCATTATCCGTTCATCATATTCTTTTCAAGAGGCTCTGCAGGTCCAAGCTAACGCAGTAAGGCAAACACACGAGGGAGGAACAAGAATAACCACCACTTACAGATTATGACTGCTTAAATAGAAAGCCTAGAAACCCACACACATTGTTAGAAACAGGATTGAGGAACATTGCTGAAGAAAAGATTTACATATAAGAGCCAGCTGCATTTCTCTGCATTAGCAGAAAACAAAACAGGAAAACGTATAGAGCACACTTTCTGTAACAGTATCAGAGGACACCGAGTGTCTTAAAATAAAAATGCTATTAAAAAGAGATGATGCACATGTGGTTATGGCATGTTTATGGGTAGGAGGACTTAGTCTCATGAAGAGGCAAGTTCCCTCCAAACAAATGCGGATTCAGCTCAGTTTCAATCACTGTATTACTGCCTTTCTCTGTCTTTGTAAACCATGAGATCGTTAAAAAGGTCAATAAAAATTTCTTATCAAATTAGTAACTGCCATCCCTCTTTCTACTTCCTGTTAACATTACATTTTACAATGCCCTTTTTGTGCATATATGCCTGTGTGTGCTTAGCACCTCACTTCCTACCAGGAATCCCATAGCAATGTTTTGACAAATTTCTCTTCCCTTTCAAGAGAGTCTGTATTTGTGTCTTGTAGAAGAAAGTAGATCGAGGCTATTATCACACTGCAGGTCACTGGGTGAATAATTCCTATAATGTCATCTAGCACTTAGGACTTTATCACACATTTGTGTGACTTAGTGCATTCAATTCTCTAACACTGAAGTTTAAGAGTCATTTAGGCCAGTGATGACCCAAGGCTGTCCTGTTCTGAACTACACAGGAAAACTTTCTTCATCCTAAACTGATCAGACAGAAATTTGGTCCAGTCAGGTGCTCTGAGCCAAGGCTAGAGTAGGACACCATTGTCCCATAACCTCACCTCATGAGAACAAGTAAGTTATGGAGAATGATACTGAGGCTAAGAGGCAGCCACTAACTAGAAGAGTCTGTTCTGTTGGACAGCTAATCCTTCTCAGGACTCAAATGGAAGGTATGCTAATCATTCAGAGCACAGCCTGGAAGGTCTAAGCGATTTAAGGATTAAAAAGCAATAAGATACCATGCTTTCCTCAGATAAATATGCTTAAATAAAAGTAAATAAGATTCATTTGCTAAGCATATTAAGATGTAAGTACAGATCAAAGACATGCCAGAATTTTTAAAGAGAAAAAAATTATAAAACAACTTCAAAATCCTAGCATTAGGTAAAAATGAGGCTCTTCACAATAGAATGAGAGCCAGGCCCCTTGTCATGCAATTTCACACTGTTTCTAAAGCACATCAAACAGAACAGGACTGAGCAGGACAGACACGCATCAGAACTCACTTTTTGACTTCTCGGAGCAGCATTCGGATAAGGATGGTCTGCAGGGGTTCAACCATCAATTTCCTCCACATATCCAGTGCTAGCTGCCAAGAAAAATACAGACTGTCAAGACCGAATTGTTTCATTTTTCAACATTTGCTCAAGATATTTTAAAGTAAAAAATAGCAAAAATATTTATAACACTTCCAGGGTTTTTTGCTCAGTTTTTTAGACAGGGTCTTCCTATGTAGTTCAGTGTGGCCTTGAACTCACTATGCAGTCCAGGAAAGTATCTGACATAAACCTAAATGGTAAAACAGTTTAAATTACAAAGCAAAACATCCTTATGTTTACAACCTAGTGCAAGAAATCCACTTTGCCACTTCCAGTGCCCTACATGTCCCCCTCCCTCACAGGTTATCTCCGTCCTGAATTTTAGGTTAAATTATCCCCTTGTGTACAGGAGTTCTAACAAATGTGTGTGCATGCAAAGTATTAGCTTACATTCACCAGCTGTGGTCTGATAACAAAATCATGTTGTATATCCTCCTACATCTGATTCTTCAAAACTAAACTGTTACTGAACCCCACCAAATTGAAATACATAAGCTACAGTTCAATCACTGACACTGCTGTATAGGGTCCTATTACATGAGTACACCATGATTTTCTTGCTGATTATATGCGCTTAGGATTTCAGTTTTCTAGAACCAGTTTATAGAACCACGCTGCTATTCTTGTATATGTTTTCTGGCCCACATCACAAGAAATTCCTGATACACAGCTCCAGATTGAAGGGACAGGCTCAAGGTTAGGAGCACATGCAGCTTCACCACCCCAAGCTGAATGGCTTTCTGGCTCCAACATCATAGTAAACATAAACAGTGAGAATTCCTATGGGCGCTTGGCTTTAACAAACAGGCACTGCCAGGCTGCAGTCAAACTGTGTCAGTCTGCTGGATGTGAAATGATGTCTCATTGTGATTTTAACTGGCTGGGCATCTTTTTGTTTATTATCCATCTTTTTTTTCCCTGTGAAATATCCATTCATCATTTTACCCACTATTCTGTTAAAAGTTTGACTCATTCTTAATGAAACTGGTTGTGGAAATTCATTCCTTGTCAGTGTCACTAACTACGGTCTGTCCTACTCCACTTTTCAGTTTATTTCTTGTGTTCTTCATAAAATATATTTTAATGTGCTCTAATTTATCAATGTCGTCCCCTTCTACAGTTTGTATTTGTCTCTTTTAAGAAACTCTTTCCTGCCCAGAAGTCAGAGACATTATGTGTTCCTACCTTGCTTCCCAAGAGCTTTAGTTTTACTTGTTACCTGGAAGCCTTTAAGCTTCACTGTATTTCTGCCACACAGAGTCTAAATTACTGCAGCACCAAAAACTGTTTTTGGCTTGACTCTTCTCTGTTCCCAGCCCTTCCATTCTCTCTCCTCAAGGAAGCATCCTCCTGACCCACCGCTAAGTACATTTTCAGTAAGTGAAGCACCTGTGCTCCCACGAAGACGATGCTTCTTATTCTGCTTTTGTTTTCTTTTTAAATATCGTGGTGGGAGGAACAGGGTAATATATAATAAAGTGGGATTTTGTACCTCTGGAGGGCAATAGGTAAAGTGCCTTCTGAAAGGCATAGTGGCAGAACTATCAAAGTTCAGGATGTGCTCTGAGATACTCTGCTGGGACCATTTTTTGAAGGTTTCTGTTCACAAACTGAAAGATAGACTTTCTGTAGTGTCATACAGCAGTAACTATGAGTGTAAGACTTTTCTCTATTTTATTTACTGCTATATTCTCAACATGGAACAGTGCCTGACACTGGTTTAAAAATCTTTAATGAGTAATCAAATGAACAATGATGTTCACTGTGTGCTGTCTTTATTAAGGGGTTGTTTAATAACATACTATCTTATAGGAGTTAAAGTTCTTGCAAAAGAATTATGTTTTTAAAAACATACTGGGCATATTGAGCCCCTGAAAAAAACCAAAATGCAAGAAACACAGGTTGTACGACTTTTCAGAAAAGTTTATCACTGTATATCACTGTTTAAAATACATCAGCTGGAGCGGTGGTGCACTCCTGTAATGGCAGCACTTGGCCAGCTGAGGCAGGAGGATCTCCATGTTTGAGGCCAGCCTGTGCCACATAGTAGTGCAAAGCCAGCCTAAATTATATAGCAAAACCTTGCCTCAAAATAATAATAATAAAATATAAATTTAACATCATAAGTATAATGTGTGTATATATAAACATTTGTGTGCAAAAGCACATGCAATGTTCAGGAATGCTAAAAACCAATTTCCAGGGATTTCCTCTAGAAAGAGTAGTGGGCTGGATGGTGCTAATATAGAGGGAAAGTTCTAAGCAAAATAGTCACTTATATTCACTTATTAACAAACAAACAAAAAAATCCAACTACTGTTAGATTTTATTATTCCCTAACAATCTTTCTCTCTATAGCCTTTTACTCCTATAGCTTAATTTTATTAAATATAATGTTGCATTCGAATTTCCTCCTAAGCCATCTTCCCCTGCATTACAGTTTCTGTGACTATTTTTCATCTGTCTGCCTTTCTAACAAAATCATACTCTCTACCTATCTTGCTCAGTGCATGATTTTTACTGTTGGAGGTCATGAATTTATACTGTTCACCCAGTAGTTGTTCCTTTTTAACAATGACTGCAACAGACACTTTTAAACATGTAAGCCTTTTTCACCCTATTACTTTCCAAGTACAGGTTACCCGACATGTTATTTCTTGGTCAAGAGGTATTCACCATTTTAAGATCTATTGAAAGACAGTGATCAATTTCCTTGTAAAAGGAACATGCTAATTTCATTCCTCCTAATGCTGCATCCTGGCTGTTTATCTGCATCATTAAAGTATATCACAACTCAGCCTGAATTTCTGTTTTTAGCTGTCATCTGCTCTCCTTCCTGAGCCTACAAGCTTCCTGTGGCCAGGTACTATCTGCCTGTCTGCTGCTGAATCACCAGAGCCAAGGTTATTCAGCACATACTAAGTAAACTTGTACAAGAACATTTGAACATCATTACACATAGTTTTCCACATTTAAATTCACACCACACCTCAAGAATTGAAATAAATTATTTGGACTAAATATTTCACTATTTTACTCTTATGTTCTTTAATTATTAAGTTATAATAGATTTGTTAAACCTATAAATTTGGGTTTTCTCTCTTTTTGCCTCTTTACGTATTTGTCTTTTCTATTTCTTTACTACAGGAGTCTCAATGTTTTCTAAATAATTTTTATGAGTTTTTTTCCAAATGGCAGAATCATTAACTCATTCATCCACCATAAATATAATTATTAAAGGAGTAACCATTACATCTTTTCTGGTCCTCTGATTTATCTGAAAACTCTCAAGATATCTTTACAGTATTTACTTGACATTTAGGATGTTTTAACTTTCAATTTATTAATATGGTCAATTTTGTGTCCTTACAAAAATGACATCAAAGCAAATCAACATATTAAAAACACACTCCAGCCTGCAGTCACTTACCTCTCCTATCTCCATGAGTGGCTCATTCATATCTACCCCCCCATAGCCGTACTGAAGGTCAGCTTCCGTCAGCTTGTTCTTTTTAATATACTGGGTGTTGAGATACCTGAAAAATTAAAATAATAATAAAGTCAAAATCAGTAAGAAAATAAGTAACTTACAACTTTAGAACAGTAATTTTAAGGTTTATATATTAACTGCATAATAATTCAGCAATTAACCGCTTAACAGCTTACCTCAAGCATCACTCAAGCAGTGTGTCTGTTTATGCACAGACTATCCTGATCACCACTGGTGTTGAGTCAACCAGTTCAATCTTATTTGCAAGAGATACACTTGTACATCTGTTTATTTGTTTTATATCAACTATTTTTTGCATGTTTTATTTAGAACATTGTATTCGCCTTTGAGGTTTGCTTCTAGTGAAATCTAGTAAGTTTGGTTATTTTCTTTTACTAATCTGTATTTAATTTGTAAAGAATAACCTATAATTCTGTACTATAATCTATAGGAACTCATTGTAAGTACATTAGATATAATAATGTTTATACTTCTCCAGAACTTAATGATTTTCCTTTATAATACAAAATGGACAGGTTTGGGACACTGAGACTGCACAGGAAGGACAGGCCAAAGGATCTACAAAAGAAAATGACTGAAAAAGGAAGGAATGTTAGTGTATTAGAAGAAAAATCTGTGTTATGAAATGGAAAAACAAAAAAGACGTCTCCTTATTGTCAACTATTCATAACACAGAAATAACAGAACTTTAAAAAAAGAAATGATAGTACTTGAAAGAAGGAAACAAAAAATTCCAGTAGTGTTCAATGATTATAACCATACTCGTGAGATAAATCAGACCTCTATGTATAAGCAACATATTGTCTCACTAGTATAAGAACCTGAAAGAGTGAATCAAAATCGAAAGGTATGATAGACACTGTGAAACAAAAGGAAACTGCTCAAAATTAAAGAGCAACTGGGATGAGGGAAAAGAGAAAAGAAAGAAGTGGAGAATTATGTATATATGTATATACAGGGCTGCTAACAGAGTTGTACTACTGACTTCTATTGCTTTACTGAAGGGATGAGTTATTGATTATTTGATCAATCTTGCATGTCTAATTATTTGATTAATCTTGCATGTCTCTATTTGTTTTCCTGAGAAACCACATTGAAGATATCAATATGTAATACAACAACCATTGTTAATTTCCTACCACTTTGTAATTTAGTATTGCTTGTATTGTTCTTGTGCTGTTTTGTAAATGGATGTGTTTTGCTAATATGTTTTCCTTCTTTTATTTTTAAAATAAATTTAAAAACAAAATAGTTAAGATTTTTAAAAAAACAAAAAATATAAATTCTGTGGGTAGTGTTGACAGAGTTGGCCAACATCTAATATGCTATCTTATCATCAAAAATTATTATTATTATTATCAGTAGTAGTAGTAGTAGTAGTAGTAGTAGTAGTAGTACCAGGAATCAAACTCTGGACCTTGCACTTGCCAGACGGGTGCTGTGCCACTAAGCTATATACCCAGCCTGGAAAAAAATTATTGTAAAATATGTATATAACTTTGAAACCAACCAATATAGAACTCATTTGTTATATTTTCAAAACAAGGGAGTTCAAAAAGTCCTTCACACAGGGTGTGGTGGCACACACCAGTAATCCCAGCACCAGGAAGGCTGAGGCAGGAGGACTGCCATAAGTTCGAGGCCAGCCTGGGCTACATAAGTGAGTTTGAGGCCAGCCTGCACTACATAGTGAGACCCTGTCTCAAAAAAAAAACAGTTATTTACAATTTAGATTAGGTCTAATAGATCAAGTAACTGAAAAATGCAGGATAAGAAAAAACCAATTAGGATGTCCGTCACTGATGTCTTCATTATGTTTAGTGGGCAGAAATTTTAGGAAAAAAGGAAGTGTGCTGTTCAAAGAAAGACAATAATGAAAGAAGAATTTGGAAAAACATTAGATACTACTGTCCAGATTGTAACATCATGTTGTAGAAGATATACTATACACAGAAAATTTAATGAATTTGATAAAATTGTCATTTTTATATTTATCTTATAAAAATTAACAAAAATATGCACTTTTTGATCATCCTATATTTAAATAATTTGACTGGTAAATCCAAATGAAGTTGGTTATATAATTAGAAATATAATTTAAACATTAAATTATAAGCCCAACTTCTCTCTGCAAGGCCCTCAGAGACAATGAATAAAACCTTTAGAGTAGAAAAAAATACTATTACCACAGTCACACAAAAGATGGGAGATTTACTCTAAAAATAACAGATACCTTTACATTCTTTATATGCTTATTCAAAGGTCAGACCTAACCTGCCAGGCATGGTGGCACATGCCTATAATCCTAGCTCTTGGAAAGCTGAAGCAGGTTTGCTATGCGTTCAAGGCCAGCCAGGGTTACACAGTGAGTTCAAGGCCAGTCTAAACCACATAGTGAGACCCTGTTCAAAAGGAAATAGAAGCCAGGCATGGTGGCACACCCCTGTAATCCCAGCTCTCCGGAGGCTGAGGTAGGAGGACGATCATTGCAAGTTCAACACCAGCATGGACTACAAAGTGAGCTCAAGGTCAGCCTGAACTGCATAGTGAGCTGCATAGTGAGACCCTGTCTCAAAAAGACAAAAAGGAAAAAGAAACAGCTGGAGATCTGGGGATGTAGCCCAGTGCTGAGACCCCCGTTCAAGTCCCCATGCTGCGAAGAAAACAAAAATGAAGAGGAAAGAAGATACACAGTTCTAAAATAGAATGTGTAGAAAGGGCCTGTCATGTTTACATACATACTTTCACCACCCTAGATTCACTATAGCCTTTAATGCTCACAACCAGAAACTATTCATCTGAAAAGGTCTACCAACGTGTAGCTATGGACAATTCCGGTATTTAGGCAATGACCACAAAATCTGTATAGTAAAACACACCTTTCCCAAGGATGTTTCACATTGAATGTGAAAGGTTCACTCTGCATTTACCGACAACTAAAATTTAAACGAAGACAATAAAATGTTTCCCTACATCACTTGGGAAACAACTAAAAACAATTCCTGGACTTGAGTAAGGCAGTATGTCCACAACCTTTTACACCAGCTCTGCTCCTATATTACGTCCATCCAGACTCCAAAATCCAAGGCCTACAACCTTGATGCGCCAGTGGACAGATCAGACTACTTGCTTACAAAACTGTATCAGTTTTCAGGGCAAATGCCATTGCTTCCTTTCTATCCGTTCCCACTGAACACTCACTACTTCTTGCCGTGTTTCAGCTCTGGGAAGAGCAACATGTTTGAGGGAGAAAAGAGAAAGGAAGAGAGGATGACTTGCCAAAGACACTGTCCCATCCCAAGGATCTTAATGGCTGCCCCAGCCCAGAACTCAACTCAAGCCCAACCTGCTGGCCTGCCCTGACCCACCTGCACTGATCTTTCCTACTTCCACAAACCAGCAAGCTAATGCACAGCTGCCTTACTTCTTACAGCGCTTGTTCCTATGTGAAACAGTCCTAATATCAGAACACAACTTGCAAAAGCAGCCCAGAGCCACACTGTAAAAAGCCATGAATGTCAGGAAACCAAAGTAGCCAGGAACAATTCTTTGGATCCTATCACGTGTGAGCCATAGCACTATACAATTTACCTGGCTGAACATGTGCGGTGCTACTGTGACCTTCATTTAACACTCAATAGAACAACATAGGGTGGATCAAGAACTCAAAGGTCAATCTGCTAGGAAGTGGCTGGAGAGACTCCCTCCTACAACTGCTACCTACCTGGGACTACACCCCGGGGACTATGCTATGCACACATACTGGGGACAGAAGACCAAAGTGAATAGTGCAGTCCCTGTTCATATGGCTTACATAGCTCTCAAGTAGAACATATGAATGAAGTATGCGCCATGTTTTCTAGACAGCAGGAACTTAATCACCACCCTTCTCACTGTACGTGCTTCCTATATGAACACCTTGGTCCATGGTGTTGTACCACCTTGATCAGTGGTACCATGGCTATCCCAGTAAACCTTCCCAAAACATCAGACTATTAACTCCATTCTCCACCTTGCCTCTAACTAGGCCTTCACATGTCGTCCTCTCCTCACATTACTTCTTTTAACCTCCAAACCTACTTGTTCACCCTCTGGCTGGGATTATGCACAGTATTCTTACAACTGATCTCTACTTCCAGCTTCTCACATCTCCAATTCATCTGGAAATGTTGCTTTCACATGTCAAATTCCTGTTCTGAATTCTACAGTAGTTCCTTACACCTACATAATACTTTAAGTGTAAACTTCTTGACATTGTGGTTATTTGCTCTAAGAAACAGTTGCTAGATCTACAGATTAGCTAATTCACTGTGCATTAAAACAACAAGTTTTGATGTAGCTCTATGCCTCATATCAGATAGATTAAGTCACTATTCCTTCTCTCACAGAAAGAAATTCATTCTATTTTTTTTTTTTTCGGTACTGGGGATCGAACTCAGGACCCTGCGCTTGCTAGGCAAGCGCTTATTCCACTGAGCTATATCCCCAGCCCAAAACGAAAGAAGGAAACATCCGTTCCCTTTTTTTTTTTTCCGGGACCGGGAATCGAACTCAGGGCCTTAGTGCTTAGCGGCAAGCACTTAGCCCACTGAGCTGTACCTCCAGGCCGAAGAAATTCATTCTAACTTAAGGTAAATATCTCATTCCTGATTGCAATTCTTGATGACATGTTAAAGCTTACTCTTTTTTTTTTTTTTTTTCTGGGAATCAAACACAAGACCTTACACTTGCTAGACAGACACTTGTGCCACTGAGCTATATCGTTGGCCCCAAAGTCCTAAGTTAAAGCAGTGCAATTTTAAAAATATCACTCACTCCATTTTATGTCACTGTAGTATTTTATAACAAAATTTACTAACCACACATTTGTTTGTAAGTAAAGACATATGTTGCAGGAAATCATAAAATGAAATAGCTTCCAACAGTTCTAAAAGAGCCTATATTCTTCAGTGGAAATACCTGATGGTTTCATTGAGATATAATGCAGTAGCACAATGACTGCTGTCATCTGAGCAGTTAATAGTAAGCCTTGCTTTGCTCTAGTGTAATAGCAATGTAACTCATAATAGCAATTGTCAAAAACCAGCGGGCGTGGTAGTGCAGGCCTGTAATCCCAGCACTCGGGAGGCTGAGGCAGGAGGACCGTTGCAAGTTCAAGACCTACCCTAACTGTATAGGGAGACCTTGTTTCAACAACAAAAACACCCCATAATATCAACCAAACCAACCTCTCTCTCTGCCTCTCAACAAGGGCACACTTTTGCTCAAGCTGTCATAAATTCCTGGGCTCAGATGATCTTCCTGCCTGTCTCCCAAGTAGCTAGGACTGTAAGGTGTGTACCACTGCATTAAGCCTGAATATACAGGCTTACCTTTCTTTTCTCTTTCCTATGCTAGGCATCAAAACTGGGTCCTCACACATGCTAAGCAAGTGTACTCTACCCTGAGGTACAGCCCCAGCCCAGATAACATTGAAGCCTCTAAGAAATCCAGCCATTTAGTCTACCCTAGAAAATCCCATCATAAAAACTGTTCTCAGACTCATGCCCACAGGACTATAAGAGCTGTCTGTTCCCAAGTTCTCCCCTTCGGTTTGCACAGACATGCAGAGTACTGGGGAAAGCTGGGCAGGGGTCATTGTGTTTATTTAAAATCTAAATCCCTAAGTGACTGATGCTATTGAATAGTCACCTCATGATTAAACAAGAGACTAGAAATTATTTCATAAAAAGAATTTTTAAAAACTAAAAACAAAACCGATTTTTTTACTTCGTATTTCATTACTCTTTCCTTATAGACTATGACTAGAGGCAAAAGATAACTTGGATAATCTACCAAGCAAGCAAAATACTATTATGCAGTTTTCATTTAATTATTCTCAATTGTGTCTTCTGTAAAAGTTATTTCACCACTTACTCTACCAATATGATTAAATAAATAACGCAGTCACAGGAGACCATAACCAGAGTCTGAACAAAACACTATTACTAGAATCCCACGGGCATCAGCTCTGAGGGTATACTACACACACAGCAAAGTTCCTGGTGATTTCGGAGGGTGATCAAATCTGCCCTTTAAAAAAGACAGCATGAAGTTTTCCTGATAGGACAAACGAGAAATCAATGGCTGCAAACCAGTCCACATGGGAAACCACAGGGCTAGAACCACAAGAGGAGTGCAAAGAATGGGCGGCAGGTAGGAGGTCTGCAGAGAACGTGGCAGTGGGTGTCAGGCAGACAGGACGAAGCCAAGCAGAGGACAGCTGGGACTCGGGCTGGTTCTGGTGCAGAGCGCCACCGTTACAGAAAGTGGTTTGTACTGGGGGTGTCTGTGTGCATAAATACAAGCTCAGTACTGAACATCTGCAAAAGCACAATGTAACTTGCCTCAAAACAACTCCTCTGCAACTTAGACAGACCAGCAGGAGTAAACCTATATATCTTGGTGGCTATTGACAAAGGTTGTCACTAAAACCAGGAGTATGAAGATGTCCCAGAAAAAATGTGTAGAATAAGAAAAAGGATTAGAGCAGAGTCTACTGAATGTGTATACAGTAAGAATAAGGTAAAATGAAATGATTAAAGGGATGAGCTATGCAGTCTGACAAAATGTGGATTGAAAGTCTGCCTTTCAACCATTACCTGTTTGAACGAAAGTGAAGTCAATAACCTCTCTAAGCCTTCACTTACTCTGCTGTATACCTATTATCTCACAGTTCTGCGTGCACACCCCATGAAAATATATATCTCCTCCACCAGTAACCGGAAGTTCATAACTAACAGCAGTGTAGCAGTACTCACTAAATAGCATAAAATTAACCAGGTAGATTATCTCAGCACTCTTCAGAGGCTGAGGCAGGAGGATCTATCAGAAATTCAAGCCAAGCCTGGGCAACTTAGAAATAACTCAGTAAGAACATGCCTCAAAATTAAAAGAGCTGGAGATGCCAGGTTTGGTGGCACACTCAGGAAGCTGAGGCAGGAGGATCTCTGTGAGCTCACAGCCAGCCTGAACTACATGGTGAGGTCCCATCTCAAAAGGAGGGGGGGTGGAGAAGGCAGATGCTGAAGATGTAGCTCAGTGGGAAGACCCTCGGTTCAATCCTCAATACCAAAAAAAGTAAAATAAAAATTGATATGGTACACAGAGGCAGACAGAAAGGCAGGACAGTTGAGCAAGCTGTGTCCTCCTATTAGACGAACAAAGAACAGAAACACATCATCTTTACTGAAATGTCCAGCTAAGGAGAGGCCCCACTACACAGCCCACACACTCCTGTAGTCACCTATGTGCTACAGGCCCACTTGCTCCCCAGCAACAGAGGCAAGCTGCATACTCAAGCCCACTCTTTCTTACCCTGTGAATTCCTCTACGACCTAGCTACAGAGCTGTTTCTTGCTTGGTTGGGGGTTTTGTTTTTGTCTTTGCCAGTGCTGGGGACCTAGTCAGTCCTCACTCATGCTAGGCAGTGCTCCAACACTGATCTACACCCATAGTCCTGAGCTGGGGAATTCTAATCATCTCACCTTGGCAGATAAGTGAAACATCAAGATGTTAAATACACAGCAAACACTGTTTCATAGAAGCCAAAGCCACAGTAAACCCATGCTTGCCAGCAACTGGCTCTAGTTTTATTACACTTTGCTCTTCTAAAAGACACTAAGTAGACCATTGAGAAATAAGCCCAGGTTCGGAGCATGGTGTGACGGTGCATGCTGTAATCCCAGGACTCTAGAGGATGAGGCAAGAGGACTAAATTAGAGGTCAGCCAAGCCACAAAGGCAACTTGAGAGAGGCTGCAGTTCTGTCACAAACACCTAGGAGAGCACGAATCAAGGAGGCAATGAGAACAAAGAAGTCAAGAGACCTCAGCATCGCTCTCGTAATACAGCAGTGCTGCTAGGCATTCTGGGAGCACACAGGCGACCTGGAGACCAGGCTCCACTCCCCAGCCTCTGCCTAGTGTGAGAGTAAAGGAAGCCACGCTGTGGCCCACACCACAGTGCATACGCAAAATGACCACCGCATCCATCTCGGGCCACAACCATCCCACGAGCAGTGTAGTTAAAGCAGCAGGTTTTTAATGCCCTATTCCATGTGTATGCACTATTCACCAAAGAACATCTCTGCCTTCATACCTAAGGACAGTCATGCCTACATAAGAATGTTCTGATCAAGGATGGCTCACCTCTATGACAGCGGGCCCTGGCATTACACTGTTTAGTGATGTCACCACCACCTCAGCTTGAATACCTGCACGCTGTGACGCTTGCACAAAATCCCCCAGGGACACATTTCTCAGAAGCTACTCTTGTCATACTTATCTCCATGCACACGTGCAGAGATCAGAGCGGACCAGCACACCAAAGACCCAGGCAGAAGGCAGGACAGAAATGGAGAGGCGACATCCAAACAGCAGGTCAGAAACAGCAACTCACGAAAGGACGGCATGAGCAGTTAGTATGAGCCTCCAGGTGAGTGCGGGGCCCAGAAGACGGAGGCTCACACCAACTGCGCTTCCTGGAAACACCATCGCTGAAGCTAGCGACAGAGGAGAACCTATGAGGGGACGTGAGCTTAGGCTCACCTAAGCTCACCTGAACTGCATTTCCATGCTGATCTCCACTGAAATTTAACAGTACCTAGGGCTGCCAGCAATGTGAGGATATAACAGAGCCTGGATATTCAGTACAGTTTTAGTTTTCACAGAATAATTTTCTTTTTTTTTTTTTTTTTTTTTTCCACAGAATAATTTTCTACACACAATACGGCTCTCAAATACCCACCAGACTCACTAGATCTTTCCCAGTAGAGGGAAACATTCACTTAAGAAGCAGTTGTTCAATTGTACATTTCAGTAGTAATAAAAAAATTCTTTCATTTATTGAAGGCAGGCAATAAATACTACTTAGATTGTCAAGATTTAAAAAGCATACTTACCTATATAAGCAGTCCATATAATCTGCACCCTTGCTATATTCTTCCCAATACCTATGATACATAACAAGTACTTGTTCTTCAGACTCTAGAACTCTCTATATAAACAAAGAAAACATTTTTATTTAGAAAGGGCTAATCATTTCATTGTAAAAAACAAAATGTATCAAAACTCACCTTCAAAAATAGGTACTTCAAGCATTATAAGTTACATTCACAAATTGTACTTTAACTACCTCCAATACAAATGAAGTAACTGGGAACGGAGGCACATGCCTATAATCCCAGCACTCAGGAGGCTGAGGCAGGAAGACCCCTGGGAGTCTGAGGTCAACCTGAACTACAGTGAGAACCTGTCTCAAAAAAAAAAAAGTATGAAACAACAAGGGGAAACATAAGCCTAGGATTTGGAAGTGTGGTCTTCACCCTATATACTATTTTATGCCAAGATGAAAGAACAAAAATGTATTGGTCTGATTGTCTTTGGAATAGAGTATGAAGATCAGTTTAAAACAAAAGAACATGATCCTCCTGTCATGTATCTGTTTCCTCAAACCCATTACTTTTGATCAGCCCCCAAGTGACATTAGTGTATCATCACCTTACTGTTATAAATGGAAATGGAGACCTTTTCCCCAAAATGAGACTTTTACATTTATTTAGCAGGCAGCTATTACTTTTAAAAAAGTAAAAATCAAACTGAATCTCAGGTCTACTTTTTTAATCATTTGTAAACCCATGCCTGTAATCCCAGCACTACTGAAGACTCAGGCAGGAGGGTCACAGGTTTATGCTCAGTCTGGACAACTTAGTGAGATCCTAACTCAAATTAACAGAAAAAGGGTTGGGGCTATAGCTCAGGGCAAAGGCCCAGGTCGCATTCCCCTCGGTGTTGCCAACTGACACCATGTAATGGAAATCTAGTCTGGCCATAAGAAACACACTAGGCTAATGTTCAACACACCTGCAAGTTCTCTGAGCTGTTTTCCCATTGACTGTCCACATGACCTTAGGTAAGACATGACCTCAATTTTTATTTAATTCTCTGATGAAGTGCCATGTTTGTAAGCTAGAATTGTAACAATTAAGACTTAAGATGATAAAAATAACCTATCAAACTAGAATATTAAAAAGAACATCTGCTCAATGCTGGGAATAAGAGTACCCTTAATGAACCGATTCTGGTGGCTGGACCTAACCAATAAAAAATATATGTCAAAAACAATAAAACATTGGCGTGTGGCCAAGCAATTCCATGCCTAGGAATTTAACCTATAAAAATCATGGGGCCAAGGATATAGCTCAATGGTAGAGGCAACACTTGGCATGCACAAGAGCTTAGGTCTGATCCCAAGAACCGAAAAAAATTATGGTCACACAATGGTAATTTAACCAGAACCATGTTTGTAATATTCAATTATTTAAAGCAGGATCTATCCAGCAACATATTTAACAAATAGCATCTCCAAACAATGAAAAAATTATCTTACACAGCTAAGAATTATTATATAACCAAAGTTCACCAGTTTACAATAGCAAACTTTTTTACTTTTTTTTTTGGGACAGGTCTTCCCCTATGTAACCCAAGCTGCCCTTGACCTCACAGCAATTCTGTTACCTTAGCCTCCTAGGCGCTGGGACTATTAGGCATGCACCACTATGTCCAGCATATTAGCAAACTTTGAAACAACTGAACAGTCAGACCATAATAAGTATTTTCTGCCAAAACCACTTTCAGGAGCTAATAAATGCACATGCTCAAACACCAACATGTACATGCCATGAACAATAAATATGAAAGAAAAACTAGAGCAATTCCATTACTGAGACCATACTCAAGTGAAATAAACTGAACACACACATATAAATACTGTCTGGTCAGGGCTGGGTTTGTAGCTCAGTGGTACAGTACTTGCCAAGCATGAACAAACCCCCGAGTTCAATCCCCAGTACCATAAAAACATAAATAAATAAATACTGCTGGTCTTTGTGGTGTAAGAAACTGGAAGTATAAATAAGGACCAAAATGTGTAATAGATATTGTGAAATAGGAAGAAAATGTTCAGATGAGAACGGGAAGAGGGGAGGAAAAGAAGAAAATGAGAAAAGGAAAAAATGGAAACAAATCGCCCATCAAAGAGAAGAAGAGGGGTTAAGGGGGGGTAGGGGATGGGACAGGAAGAATCAAGCAATATATACAAGTAATAAATGCCCTGTGATGAATGCCAGCACTATGTACATCCAAAATGTACCAATAAACTTAATTTAAAAGAGCAATTCCCTCAAATGCTTTAAGGCCATGATCGATTGTGCCTACTTAGGGGGCGTTACTACCCCAGGCTCCCGTGCACAGGATCAGACAAGACTGAGCCTCTGCTGTATCGCCTCAGAGCTCAATCCACAAGTGGCTGCTAAGGGAGCTGCCACAGCTGTCACAACAGCTAGTAACAGACAAAATAAAGACTGCAGCTAGGCAGCAATTATCCCCTCCAGGTCCCGAGAAAACGGGCCACCCAGAGACGTCAGAAACGCTGCTAAGGGCAAAATGCTGCCGAATGCCTGGCCCACATGCAACGTGCACTGGGCACAACCGCCCACAGACAGTGCTGTCCACCAGCCACACTGCGCTCCCCCTTCACTTCAAGTGTCTGAAGATACTCTGTACCATGAGGAGACAGCTAAAGGGCTGAAAATAGCGATTTACCAACAAGCAGGAATTAGAGGTAACTTTTATTGTATAAACATCACCCAGAGGACAGCACAATGTATTTTATTGAATGAACTGTCAGCCTACACTGCTCCTTCATGCACTAGTTACACAATCTTGCATAATTAACCTCATTTCCCTTAGAGAACCAAAGAACATAATGCTTGACTTAAACATCTTAAAAATAGCTGGGCATGGTAGTGTATGCCTGTAATCCCAACACTCCAGAGGCTGAGGCAAGAGGACTGCCCAGAGTTTGCAGCCTGGGCTTCCCAGTGAGTTCAGACCAGCCTATGCAGCAAGATTTTCTCTCTCAAAAAAAAAAAGATCTTAAAAATGATCTTAAAAATATGTATAATTTGTAAAATAGTGTTTAAGAAACTAGAAAAACCTGAATTTGATACAAGTTCTACAGTGGAAGACAATAAACAGGTCAAATAACTATGCAGCTATAAACAGTTACATCATGTATATATTGTTGCTTACCTTGTGCAAATGCCGAACGTGACTTTCCAAAAAGCTCTTGGTTTCTGTGTAAAGTCTTTCTCCAAGAGGTTCAGGATAGGCCACACATAAAGCATAGATATCTCTAGTTAAATTATTAAGGTTTTTGTATTTGTTAGAGTTATAATTTTAAGCTACGGAGACAAATTCGGTAATTAAAATGTGAAAATTTTTGAGTTATATATAATGTTATGTGTAATACTGTAGTGCTGTTTAATATATAAGTCAAAGGTAAAACATATTATCAAGCTTTAAAAATCACTATAAAATTCACTTATTTATTCATTAAAGAAGTTTTAGCTGGCTATGGCAGTGTACACCTACAATCCCAGCAGTCTGGGATGCTGAGGCAGGAAGAGGAGGATCACAAATTCAAGCCCAGTCTGGGCAACTTAACAACACAGCAAGACCCCAACTGAAAATTTTAAAAGGGGGCACTATGGTAGGATGTGGCTCATGAGAGGGTCCTGGGTTCAATCTCCAGTAGCATAAAAAATGTTCTTATTGAGAATTATTTCAAAGCACTACAAAAAGAATAGATCCTCACAGAATTTAAAATCCAAAGGATTTCCAGCCTGAACTTGAAAATCAACGAACTCAGACACCTTCAAAATCAAGTTCATCACCAGGCATGGTGTCATATGCCTGTAAATCCTAGCACTTAGGAGGCTGAGGCAGGAGGATTGTTGTGAGTTTGAGACCAGTCTGGGCTACAAAGTGAGCTCAAGGCCAGCCTAAACTGCATAGCAAGATCATGTCTCAAGTTACAACCAGATGATAGGGTAGATGAAGAGCAACATTATTTTAGTACATTATCTATTAAAAAGTCCTTCCTATACTTCCCTTTAATTTTGAGTCTTAACAATATGAACTTAATTACATGGTGTCTCGGTTCACAAACTTAATTTTTTCCAGATTCTGGTCATACACCAAATTGGATGACGGCCAAATCAAACTCAAGGGTTAGGTTTGATGTTGATCTTAAGAAGAAATTTGACTTGACTCGCATCCAATTCAGTTTGTGACCAGAAACATGGAAAGAATTAAATTCAAGCCAGGTGTGGTAGCGCACGCCTATAATCCCAGTACTTAAAAAGCTGAGGCAGAAGGATCACTGCGAGTTCCAGGCCAGCCTGGGCTACAAAATGAGTTTAAGGCCAGACTTAACTTTACAGTGAGGCCCTGTCTCAAAAAGGTGAAAATGGCACACCTGTAATCCCAGCACGTAGGAGGCTGAGGCAGGAGGATCATTGTGAGTTTGAGACCAGCTTGGGCTACAAAGTGAGCTCAAGGCCAGGATGAACTGCATAGCGAGACCCTTTCTCAAAAAGACAAAAAAAGACAAAAACAAGTAAGAATTAAATTTGTGAACTGAGTATATGCAGTAAATAAAACCAGTGAGAGTTTCACAATGGTAATAAAAGATCTTACAATGGAAAATGGTGTGGAGGTGGGTGGGGTGCCTGTAATCTCTGCACTCGGGGAGACTGAGGCAGGAAGATCAGAAGTTTAAGCCCAGCCTGGGCACTTTAGAGAGACCAAAACAATTTTAAGAGGGCTGGCGATGCAGCTCAACACAAACCCTTTGGATCCAATCCCCTACTGTCAAAAATAAATAAGTAAAAAATAGTAATAACCAAAACAGGATTTGACAGTAAAAAAGACTCATAACCACATCTTGGGATTATGGTCAGAAGTGCATGAAGCAATATATTTTAAAAACTAAAACATAAGGAATTGCCAGCGCTTATGAAGAGAATGAAAACACAACATGTGAAAAAGAAAAGTCCATATCCACAAGCTCAATCAGCAAGCAAGGGTAAAAAGAGCGTGACTGAACTTTCCAATGAATGGCTGGAGGGTCAGTGTCAACATCAAATCTCTATTAGCCTGATGCAATTTACAACAGGGTGAAGCTGTTGCTGATTCTCCATAAACAGATGACCAAATCTCTTCAACCTGTACAATCTAAAAAAGAACGATAAGGCACTAAGTGTAGATGCCATGGTTACTAAGAAGTTCTCTAACATTTGGGGAGACTATCAAGAACAGAGGTAACCAGCTGGGCCTGGTGGCACACACCTATAATCCCACCACTTAGGAAGCTGAGGTAGGAAGATTTCTGGGAGTCCAGCATCAGTCTGGGCTACACACAAAGTTCAAGGCTAGCCAGGACACACAGTGAGACCTTGTCACAAAAAAACTAAAAAAACAAAACAAAAAAACCAGAATAACCTCTTCTACAGTTTTGTTTTGTTTTGAGACAGGGTCTTGCTTTGAAGTTCAGACTGACCTTGAGCTCACTTTGTACCAGGATAGTCTCGAACTTGTAAGGACCCTCCTGCCTCAGCTTCCTGAGTGCTGGGATTACAGGCATGTGCCACCATGGCCGGTTTCTTCTATAGTTAATTCAATTAAATTGGTCAGCATTTTTTTTTCTTTTTTTTTTAATCTTTTTGAGACAGTTTTGCTATGCAGTTCAGGCTGGCCTTGAGTTCACTCTGTAGCCCAGGTTCATCTCAAATGTGCAACAATCCTCCCGCCTCAGCCTCCCTAAGTGCTGGTATCACAGGCATGTGCCACCATGCCAGTTCTTTGCTTTTTTGAGATTCTCGCTATGCAGTCCAGGCTGGCCCCAACTCATGACTGTCTTCTTGCCTCAGCTTCCCAAGTGCTAGGATTATAGCCATCCACCCCTATGCCCAACATACAGTTAAAAAAGCTGCCTGATAGAATATAAATTAAAAATGAGGAAAACAGTATGCTTGGCTTTTAAGTTATTTCTCCTTGCACAATCACATTAAACTAATAGACAACCAGTAGAATCTAACTCACTCTATACTAGGAAAGTGTCTGTATTATAATGCTGGGGCTTGGAAATTTAACAACTACTAAAAGGCAGAAAAGCATGAATAAAAATACAACAGTCAAAGAATTCAAACCAAGTGAAACACAGGCCAAATGCAGATGTCCAATAGCCTATCTTATTTAGGAA
Organism: Dinomys branickii; assembly: GCA_004027595.1. Classification (NCBI taxonomy): domain Eukaryota; kingdom Metazoa; phylum Chordata; class Mammalia; order Rodentia; family Dinomyidae; genus Dinomys; species Dinomys branickii. Next base: position 6,441 of record PVLD010009812.1, on the reverse strand, counting down.
AGCATCTCACAAACTAAAACAGTAAATTCCTTTCCACTCCAGGCACTGCACCAACACTGTCATCAAGCTTCTGTTGTAAAGCAGTTATTACTTGTAATGAGGAGAATTCTAAATATGGCCTTCCCAAATTTCCCACCCTCATATCTGGAACTATGGATGTACCATGCCCATGCAAAAGCAACCTAGCTGCAACTGTAATTACTAATCAGCTGACCCCCAAATAGGAAGACTGTCCTGGATATTTACAGTGGCTCTAATGCATTAACCCTTTAAAAGCAAACCATCCCCTATCCCCACTACAAACTGTCCACAGTAAGGAAGCCACAAAGCCAGAGCACTACGATGACATGAGCCACTGCTAGTGCTAGAGATGGAGGGCCAGACGCTAAGCAAGAAAGGGAGCACAAGTCTGGAGAGCAACTCCCAGCTAACATGGACATGGGCACTGTAGTGGATTGACAACTGGGAGCCAACTTGTAACATCCAGCTGAACTGAACTGGCATGGTGCCAGGTACAGGAGGCCCACCTGAGGGTTGTTGCCAACAAAATAAAAAGGAGAACTGAAGAAGAGGAGCTGTTGGTTCTCCTGGAGGAGCTTGTCACGCTGGCTTTCCTGATACGAACTCGGCTGTTATCATCTGAGGAGCTCAGGACCTCGCTGTTGCCAAGGATGGCTGTGGTACTTTTCAGGGGAGCTCTGGTTCTTACTCTGAGCTTCAGATCCTGGCTCCAGTACAGATCCCTCAGCCTGTTAGCACAGACCCTGCATCCCGCCGGCACGGACCTAACCTCCATCACTGACCATGGGGCCTTCCCAGTGCAGATCCCTGAAACAGGCCTGCACAAGAGATGGGGCTGGGCTCTAGGCCCCCGGCTGGACTTGTGGGAGGCGCTGTCACGGGCTCTAGGTCTTCAGCTCAACTCATGCAGGTATAACGCCATGAGGTCCAGGCCCTCGGCTGGATTCTTTGGATCTTCAGTGTGTGAACAGATCTCCTGCACTCGCTTTGTATGTGACTCTTTGAGTGACTACTATAAAATAATCCTATAAATTATGTGTCCTGTATTAAATTATTTACCTTGCAAAACCTGACTACAACAGGCACCTTAGTCACACATCTATGGGGAACTGAATTCTGCCAACTAACAGGATGAGCCTACCTGAGGGCCCTGAGCTCTAGCTGAGAATGCAACCAGCTAACTCCTGGACTTCAGCTTCAGACAACCTAAACAGACAAATAATCTTATCATGGACTTCTAGCCGCCAGAGCAGAGACAGTAAAGGTGTTTCTTTAAACCACTAAGTGTGTGGCAATCTGCTACATAGTACATCAACAGAAGACATGGGCATTCTCCATGTGCTGCTCATGTCAGAAAGCCCTGCCCACACTCCCACATCCAAATATGAATGACTAGCATGGAAACTGTCCTGCCAAGCAGGGTGGCAGATGCCTATAATTTTAGCATTCAGAAGGCTGAGGCAGGAGAATCACTGGAAGTTTGAGGCCAGATGGGCTACATAGTGAGTTCAAGGGCAACCTGGACTACACAGCAAGAGTCTGTCTCAAAATACAAACGAAAAATCTTCTACAGAAGTCTGCTCCTTCCGTTATTTGTGTGCCCCTGGACAAATCCCCTCCTCTCTGAGGTCAGTCTCCACCTCTCTGAGGTCAGTCTCCTCCTCTGTTACCTAAAGATAGCAATTACATTCACTTCAGTGAATTCACAGGCTTGCTTGAGGTGTCGGATAACATAAAACACAGAGATCTTCACAAACTATGAAGTGTTAGAGAAATGTCAGAATTACAAAAAAAAAAAAGTCAGAATTACTTTGTCTTCAGGGCCTAGATGTGGGTGGTCTAACCAATGTTCCTTATTCACAACTGCAACTGTAATGAATTAAATGGTTCCTTGTTAGTCCTCCATCAAGGTTCAGCTTAATATGGTTATGTGTTGAGAACAGGCTGAATCACTATCTTACGAAATTAGAGTTTTTCTTATTAGTAGATGCCCTATCTATCAAGCGCAATCCTTCTTTAGCCTCGAAGACTGTCACAGAGTAGTCCTAGTCAGGCCCAGAAGAAGGCTGTTGTGTAGGGATGCATTTCATAGTGTCCTAGGGAAACTACAGCTATAGATCTGCATTTTTAGATAAAAGTCTCAATTTACAAATGGAGACAATTAATCCAATTTTTAAAAACATGATACCAGCCAGGCACGGTAGCACATGCCTGTAATCTCAGCACTTTAGGAGCCTGAGGTATGAAGAACAAAGTGGAGCCTAGCCTGGGCAACTTAAAATAAAAAATAAAGAGTGGGAAATGTAGCTCAGTGTAAAGGCCCTGGGTTCCATCCCCAGAACTGAAAAGCAAAACACGTTTCCATCTCAATCACTGAACTTGCTATTCTACCTCCTCCTGGAACATGTTATTACTTGGAAGGGTCCCCCCAGCCCAAGAACATTTATCAAGCTGCTACTAAAAGGATACGAAAAGCGATCATTCCAGGTTGTTCTCTCGACATATTCCAACATGACAACTGCTTTGATTGTAGTCAGGAGTTTGTTCCATGTTTCATCAAAATCCACTACTCTTGGTTTCAAAGACATTGTGCAAGTTTAGTGTTGAAATCTGTTGATTAAAAACAATAGTATTGTTAGCATTAATTCCACAAATTTGATTGTTTTTAAAGAAATGCGTAATTTAAAACGGCACAATAAATGAAAGGTCTTGAAACAAACTAGTACATGGTAAAAATACAATAAATGTTGGCTACCACCTTTTCATGACCATATAGACAAGCAATTTCACAGAATGGAAAACTACGTATTATTTGTGAACAAGGTGTCACTTCAATGATTTCTAAGCTTCATTAATTTGTTGGAGAAAGGAAGTTGGATCCTAACTAACCAAAATCCCAACTCCCATCATGCGGAGACACTCAACAAAAAGGTTTTGCCCATAAATCCTTGCAGTCTGCAGTCCTTAAATTGGGGGATGACTTGTACGCAGGTAAAATAAAAATGTATGATTTATTTCACTTAGTATTATGTTCTCCAGGTACCTCAATTTTCCCACAAACAAGACTCAAATTCATTCTTTTTATGGCATAGTGGTACTCCATTGTGGTGGGTTTTTTTTTTTTTTTTTCTGGTTGTCTTTTGAGAAAGGGTCTCTCTATGCAGTTCAGGATGACCCTGAGCTCATTTTGTAGCCCAGCCTGGTTTCAAACTTGCAAAGATTCTCCTGCCTCAGCCTCCTGGGTGCTGGGATTACAGGCATGTGCCACCACACCCGGCACTATCATTGTGTTTAAATGCATTTTCTTTGTCTTCGTATCACTTTTAGTAAAAAGATTAAGGAGGAAATCTACATTTATATCAAAACAAATGGGATGTATTGTGTGGAGTAGGATTCACATAAACTTTAAGATTGTAAAAATTAATTTTTTGTTTTTTATCTGTTTGACACAGGGTTTCACTATGCAGTTCAGGCTGTCCTTGAACTTACCTTGTAGCCCAGGCTGGCCTCAAACTCAAGACAAAAATTAGATTTTAAGGACTGTCCAGTGTCTTGGCTATTTTTCTCATTGCTGAGACAGCATCTCACACCCCAAGTTAAGAGAAGAAAGGTTTACTTGGTTCCCAGCTTATGGAAGTTTCAGTCCATAATTAGCCGGCTCCAAGACAGCATGGGATGGCAGATACCATCACAGAGGAGAAGCACCTCATGGTGGGCAGAAGGCAGCAGAGCACACAGGAGGACTTGGCAGCTTCCTGCTCCCTTTTACACTCTGTCTCAGCTACTGAGACAAGGGTGGTACCAAACCACTTAATGAACTGACTGGGTAATCACCCACCCTTAATCCCAGCATCAAACACTCTAGATCAGGCTAGCTCTGAATAAGCCCTACCTATGACCACATGAGACTTTGGGGGGACATCTAGACACAAACCATAACATTTTGGCCCTGGACCCCCAAAAACTCATGTACATTCCTTTACACAAAAGGCATTCAGTCTACCTCTAAGAGTTCCCAAAGGCCTAACAGTTTCAGCACTGCTGAAAAGACCAAGTCCAAAGTCTCCTCTGAAATTTAAGGAAAACTCTTAGCTGCGAGCCCCTGTACAAATGAAAAGTTAAACCTTCCAACATTCAATGGCACCAAGACAAACATTACCACTCCAAAAATTACAAATAGATGTAAAGGAATGGGACCAAAGTAAGTCCAAAATCCAGCAGGGCAAACATTAAGTCTTGTAATTCCGTACGTAGCATCCAAGGCATTCTGTGTCAAGATGTGAACTCCTAAGGGGTTGGATGGCTTCTGGTGCTGGAAGCTCCCATGGCCTCTTAGGCCAGTTCTGCTCTTTCCTTGTAACTTTCCTCAGACATTCCATGTTCCTGGCTTTTCCAACCTTCTGGTCAAAAATATTTATCATATGTTGGACTTCAACGAAGTCCATATGTTGGTAGAATGGTGAGGAGCAGAAAAGCAGCTGTCTCAATGCTGGAGTACAGCAGCATGAGGAGTAGAAGGAGGGCGGTGGGCCTCTGGGCCCACAAGGGTATGAATCAAGAACTGACGTGCATGGGGAGAGTGAAGAGACAGAGTGCAATGCAGGAGGTGGCAAGTAGCACTTTTTCCGAGCCCTGACTCACACTGTGTAAGAGGGATGGCTTGAACCTGAAGACACACGGTGACTACTGGTCTTCACAAAGAAACACACCAGGGTAACAGAGCAGATGACACAGCAGACTGCAGTGAGGGGTGAGTTATTTGGGTTCAGGAAAAGACCCTTGGCCAACAGCCATCTTGGAGAGAGGACAGTCCAGCTCAGAATTCAGAGTAACTGTGGCTGGCTCCATCTAGCAGCTCCCAGTGTCAGGAAGAGGCAAAGGTGAATTCAAGTCTGCAAGGGGTCAAGGAGCTGAGTTCAAAGCAACAGGAAACACGAGGAATGTTGCAGGCTGCACAAATTGGGTTCCAGCCTCACAGTGGAACTGAAGGTGCAAGCTTGCCGGGATTATACATTACCTGCCACAAATCTGCAGCTGGCTTGCTTGGATTAATCAACACAGACCTGGGCTTTTCTCCCCACTCTGCCTACCAGTGACAGCAGATATATGCCCTGAGGTACCCTGAGGTACACTTTTATTTTGTGTGTGTGTGTTTTGCTTTATTTTCTTTTCTTGATTATTTCTTATTTTTACATGAGTATGACCACTGTTTCTATATTTTTTGTGGTTGCTGCTCTGTTCTTGTTTTTATTTCTTCCTTCTCTTTCCCTGTCTTCTTTGCCAGTTTTCCAAAGTTTGCATGATTTTCATTTGTCCTCCAACCTTATTTCTAATCTCTTCCTTTTCTTTTATTTCTATTTTTTCCGCTTAGTCCCTTTTAAATTTTCTCCTAAGGGTAAAATCACCATATTGAGGACATATTTACTGTATACAATAAAGTGGTTTGTTTCCAATTTTGTTATAACAGCAAACCTAGTTCATATGGTTAAAGGTAGCAAATTAAAACGTATCACAATTGGTCATTTTTCTCAGCTGTGTTTGATGCTACTATTACTACTGATTGTACTACTCTAGCTGAGGTAACGTAACTGTTCTAATCAGTTGTCCTTCCTTGAATGCCAAGACTGAGATTGCCTAAGGGTCATAAACAACACTATAGGCTAGGGCCAAAGAACCAGGGGCTATGCCAAATAGGCAGCAACTTATCCCCAATAAATTGAAGAGGTAGGATCTTACACAAGACTCAAAATCCAAAAGCTAGCTACACCTGGAAGATATCTCTGAGTAGTCATTTCCTAAGGATTTTAAATACTAGCAATAAAGCTACTTGCCATTAGCAATTTACAAGCATTAACCCAGGAGTTAAACTAAAAAAGAAAAAAAATTGGAAAATGAGAAGACACTACTTAAGCAAGATATAATACCAGACTTCCAGCTCACCAAAGGCAAATACAGAAGGAAATCCGGTGGAACAATTTGAAACCCACCCATTTGGACTCTCTGAAGTGGTAACAGTGGAAATACAAAGCAAATGAAAGAGGCTACAGAAAAAAAAATCAACTTAGAAATAATCTCTCAAATAACTATAGAGATGGTCACCATAATGGACATAGTTAGTGACTCTGGAACAGAGATATGGAAAAAAAAAGAGGCACTTAGGAAAATCACGGAAACCATGAATGCCCAACACAGAAGAGAAACAGACTCTATAAAACATATTCAGGATCCGGGGAAGATGGCGACCGGGTGAGCAGCAAGGGAGCGAACCTCCTTAATAAACACCACCAGCTCGAGACAGACTTGGTGAGCGTGAATGCGGGAACCTCGGCTGGGAAGTTTAAACTGGGCGTATTTCTCTGAGATGCCGGGGGAGATGTGGTAGGGCGGACCAGGCTGCCGGGGCGAGACGTGGGAAAGTCC